>CM042089.1:4694264-4727947 GCA_023512835.1 Taxillus chinensis
TTTCAGTATCTCGTGCTACTCAATGACAACATGGTTTTATACATGAATCACACTATTTCATAAATTTATAAATAAAAGGGAGGGGGGTCAACAAGATGAAGTATACATTTTGGCCTAGTGGGATATTACAAGAGGGATGAAGCCATCCAGCAAGATGTATTAGGTATAATAATATCCCGCCTGAAACAAGATATACACATTAGGTATAAGGTAGTAGGTATTAGTAATTTGACATGTAAGGTATAAGATTGTTCAAAAGTATTGTCTTCCATACTGAAAACGCCAACCTTGTGACTGCAAAACTTGCGGGCATCCATGGGGTCATAGTGGTCTCCTCGCATTCGCTCTCTGCGACTACTAGTGTCTATGAAGCAAATAGAATTTGGCTTGAGGTAAGTATAGTTGACTGCATACATTATAAACAGACAGAACAGAAGTCCCAAATTACTATCAAGGACACCAACAAAAGCACTTGGTGACAATGAAAAGGATTCATGGCCTTTAAGAAATACATTAGCAAACCAAAAGGAGGCACACATGCTTACCATATCTAAATTTCTTTCAAAGAGCAATGTTCAAAAGCTTCATTTTCCTGAGCACCGCATAGTATCACGACTGAAACAAGATATACACATTAAATATAGTCAGTAGATTTACGATATTTGTAAAGCACAATGTAAAACACCACGAATCCCATTGGGTCAACAATAAAAAATCACGCAACACACCATTAAAGGTTTCTATACTTTAAATATTATAACTAGGGTGTACTGCTTTGATGACTTATCCTGCTACAGCTGTGGCTTTTGCAACATCATCCAGCCCACTATAGATCATAATAGAATCTGTATCACCATAGATCACCTACCAGACAGGTGAATATGTATTTTATCAAAATGCTAGTTTACAGGACAATTATTAGGATTAAACATTATAACTCCTATAAAATTGAAATTCCAATATATCAGAAGTAACCTCTAAATCCAAATTATTCCAAACAAGATCAATAGTATTATGCAAGATTTCTCTTCACTGGAGAAAAAGTGATACTAGATCAACAGCAAAATAAGACCAAATGCAAGAATACAACTGATTTATCTTACAAGTAGTGTAATCAATTCTGCATAGACTCTTAATCTTGAATTGGAGAACCCCAGGCATCCATAAATACTGAATCACAGTTGACAAAATGAAGCAAGCAAGAGGGAAGGATTGCAATGCCAAGAAAGAATAGTCAAGTTTCTATCAAAAAGGGGGTGGGGGTTGGGATGAACGACAATTATGATGAGCAAATAAAAACCTGTTTGCAGTGAGATTCAGTGCTTGCTTTGGAATATCAAACTGCTGAAACTTAAGGCCCAATACATTCTTCTGCCAAACCTTAACCATTCTCCTCTCAGCCAAATTTTTAAGCAACTCCAGGGGAAATTTTCAAAATAAATATAGCAATAAAGTAACTGAAGATCTACTTCCTCAAAAACAATGCCCAACTTGATCATTGAATGCATAATACCCATCTAGAAATGAGTTCATAGCTTAAAAATCAAATAGATTATTTTAAGAGATGTGTTAGGGGAAGTGTTTATCTTTGCTTTCAGTACTAGACTCTTGACTTAGAAGTGGCAAACAAGAGCAGAGATCACCGAATGGCATCAGCAAATCTCAAGGTAGTTAGGTCTCTACACAAATAACCCCCCAGCAAAGAGGGCACCAGCATGTGTGCCTCCTTTTGGTTTGCTAATGTATTTCTTAAATGCCATGAATCCTTTTCATTGTCACCAAGTGCTTTTGTTGGTGTCCTTGATAGTAATTTGGGACTTCTGTTCTGTCTGTTTATAATGTATGCAGTCAACTATACTAACCTCAAGCCAAATTCTGTTTGCTTCATAGACACTACTAGTAGTCGCAGAGAGCGAATGCGAGGAGACCACTACGACTCCATGGATGCCTTCACGTTTTGCAGTCACAAGGTTGGCGTTTTCAGTATGGAAGACAATACTTTTGAACAACCTTATACCTTGCATGTCAAATGACTAATACCTACTACCTTATACCTAATGTTTATAGCTTGTTTCAGGCGGAATATTATTATACCTAATACATCTTGCAGGCTGGCTTCATCCCTCTTGTAATATCCCACTAGGCCAAAATGTATACTTCATTAATTCAAAATCAAATTAAGAAAGAAAGATCCCAATGGAAGTATACGAGAGCTCTTAGAGTAAGATGCCTGCCATGATTTAAAATACAGTCTCTGCCTTTGTTTCTCTTTAAATGTAAATTCCTAGCCTTGAAAGTTGAAACTAGGATGTTAGGTACTTAAAAAGTCAACAAAATAAAGTTCTCACCATCGTTGAAACTGATAGGGTAGTCAGGAGATACGTGTATACTTTTCCTTTATTATTATGTTTTCCATATAAATGCTCAGTAACAGTTCAAAAATGATAGTTACTTCCAAAAACACTTGGGTGTTTGAAATAGTTGTTTGTACGCAAACATAAACTCCTGCAAACCACCTTTTAGTTCTAAATTCTAATACACGAAAAAAGATAAAGTAAAACCTGATTACCAACACTGGAAAATACGTTAGTTAATAATTACAACCAAAAACAATAGAACTTCCATTCCACAGCAAGGTATCGATTACTATGTTGTAAAAGAGAATTTGTGCTACTGCAACAGAGGAGGAATTTTATATATACACACACACACACACGCGCACACGAATTCCAGTCCTATGAATCATTGAGCTGACAGAATAATACATTTGATATTAAACAAGACTCTTACGAGACCGTTTGAACCAAATGATGATATGGGTGGCGGCCAACAATCCATCTTCCCACACCTCACTTGTGTCTCGTGTCTCGTGTCTCAACACTTCACTGCGTTTCAGAAGGGCGTGGCGTAGAAAAGACCCAAAACACTATATAGGTCATCTTCCTATATGCAGCTTGCAGTGAAGAAACAAATCCACGACAATTCTTATAGCACAGTGTTAATTAAGAGTGAACAATAATAATTACAAGAATAATAAAAACATGTACAGGCAGCTCATTTCAATAATAATAAAAATACACATTTCCAGGCAGGTTGCTTATCGATGCATTGCAAATTGGACTTGAAAATTGCATATTTTATTGTTTTATTTTTTACAATTACATAATTTGTGTAGACAATTTAGGATATCACGGCCTCTTTAATGAAAACAGATGAAGCCGCACCTTTCCACTTGGGATCCGAATCCGGAAAGATTTGGCCGACATCGGAAGCCCTAAAGCGCCCAAAATCGCATCCACGACGCAGTGAAGCGACACATCCCCTGGGAAATCACCAACGGAACACCACACGGATTCGTCAATTAAGCACGATTGAATCAAGCAAATACAAACATAACAGAGCCAGCGATGATCATCGATTCATTACCGTCCGAATGAGCCTCGCGGCCTCGATCGTGAGGGATCAGGATGTTGACGCCGCCGATGATGAAGGTATATCCAGGCTCCAGTCTGTGGAGATGGAATTCATTTCCCACTCGGAAGGGAAGGGCCTTGGACCCCGTAGAGGAGGCTTCGCGCGCGGTGAACCTCGATAGCGGAGGTCACGGCGGGAGGAGAGGGAGGAGAAAGGACGGCAGCGCGTGAGATATATGCGCGGCGTCGAAGGAGCGATGAAGCGTAGGGGAGATGAGGAACCGAGACGGAGGGTTAACACTGGTGGTGGCCATTGGTGAGGCGTGGAAGGGAGCTGCCATGGCCATTGAAGCTCACAGTGGCGTTGATCGAATGCGTTGTTCTTCAATTTTGATCATCGTATTTCAGGCCGGTTCGGTTGCAACTGGAGGTCTTCGAAAGAGTCGTCTACCAATAGGGTATCTCTAGCGGTCGGCATGCTGATGCCATTCGGTGATCAAGTCGGGCATTGTTTTTGAGGTACTTCATTGCTATATTTATTTTGAAAATTTCTTGTGTAGTTGCTTAAAAATTTGGCTGAGAGGAGGAGAATGGTTAAGGTCTGGGAGAAGAATGTAATGGGCCTTAAATTTCAGCAGTTTGATATTCAACAGCAACCACTGAATCTCACTGCAAACAGATTTTTATTTGCTCATCATAATTGTCGTCCATCCCAACCCCACCCCCTTTTTTCATAAAAAACTTGACTATTCTTTCTTGGCATTGCAATCCTTCCCTCTTGCTTGCTTCATTTTGTCAACTGTGATTCAGTATTTGTGGATGCCTGGGGTTCTCCAATTCAAGATCAAGAGTCTATGCAGAATTGATTACACTACGTGCATGTAAGAAATTTAGAGATGGTAAGCATGTGTGTGCCTCCTCCTTTTGGTTTGCTAATGTATTTCTTAAATGTCATGAATCCTTTTCATTGTCACCAAGTGCTTTTCTTGGAGTCCTCGATAATAATCTAGCACTTCTGTTCTGTTGATAATGTATGCAGTCGACTATACTTACCTCAAGCCAAATTCTATTTACTTCATAAACACTGGTAGTTGCAGGGAGCGAATGCGAGAACACCACTACGACCCCATCCCCATGGATGCCTGCACGTTTCGCCAACAATCCTTTGATGGAAGACAATAACAACCTTATACCTACCTTACATGCCAAATTTATTTATCGTATTTATCCACTCCCACTTTAGGTGGCTCCTCGTAATAATTAAAATTATTGTGAGAGTCCACTCGTCGCTTTCGAGACCAAAATTGAGAACAATCGTCCAAAAAATTATAAATTTCACAATCTTCCCAAACCAACAAAATTTTAATTTTAAAATAAATTAAAATTTTCATACTTTGGAAACAGCAAAGCTAATTTCCGTCCCAAACACAAGCGAAATTAATTTCTGTCTCTTTTTCAATTTCATCGAAACGTCTCTTCAACTTCGCTTGGCCTCCCTTGAGTTTTTTGGTTTCCAATTTTCAATTCGCGTTTGCTTTTTCGGGTTCTGGGTGGGGTTTGTGATTTGGTTTGTTGCAGAGTTCGCAATGGAGCAGGGTGGGTTGTCGGCAGATGTAATCAAGAAGGCTTTCGATGCTACTAGGAGTTTCTACATTTGGTGAAGCAGTCGTTTCAGGCGCGGCCACGGATCGCGTATGTTTGGTCGTGTTGTCTGGTAGGTGCCATTTCTAACGACGTTTTGTATGTGGCTAATCTCGGGGACTCCAGGGCATTTCTTGGCCGCAGGGGTGTAGGGGAGGGCCCGAATCTGCTTCCTACGCTCCCCGTTGCTGTTGACTCTTCTTGAGTCGGAGGGGCTATCCCTTAACGAGTTCAGCGTTGGACGTTGCCCTCATCCCTACTTTGGGTGGGTTAGAGGCCGTCTACCGCAAACGTACCATCTCTCTGCATTTCGGGCGGGCCTGGACATACCAGCGCTGTGGGGCGCCGTCTCGCCATAGCTGGTGGTGCATCGTTCTCCCTCGAGCCGCTACGCCGTTTTTGCGTCCGATCGCCGACTCGGGCCGGCCTTCGCGATGGATTGTGCTCGGCCGTCTGTCCTCGGCGAACGGAGCTCTCGGTCTGCCGCCACGTTTCCACGTCCGATCTCTGCCTCGGGCCGGCCGCTCGCGTCGGTTGCCCTCCCTCCCCGCCGGGCCTCTCATGCTCGGACGTTTGTTCCACGGTGGACAGCTCCCCTCGCACCCTCTCGACCCGCTGGCGATTTGTGTCTCCCGTGGCGGATCGTGGTGTCTAGCTTCTCGGTCCGGCTTCTGCGGGCCGCCCCGATGGCGGATCTCCTTCCCCCCGATATCGTATACGGCCAAGGTAAGGCTATTTTCCCTGCTCCCCCGTACATGTCTTCTCACAGTTCTATTGGTTCTGTGACACAGGCTTCGGATTCGGTTTTGGCAGGCTCCGCCTTTCCCCCTGTCTCTTTGGACACGCAAGGTTTGTTCTTAGCAAGTAATATTAGCGTTTCTATGGTTCCTGATTGTTCTATGGATGCTCTGACTGTGGTTTCTGGTTCTGCCCCCTCTTCTCACCATTTCATGGCTTCTTTTGCTGTGATAAATGCTTTGGATGTGGGTACTGGTGTTTCTTCCCCCCTCCCCCTGCGGTTTCTGCTGTGGTTGATTCGGCCGCTTGAATGAAAGATGTCGATTTTTAGGGATGAAAATGTCCGAAATAGTATTAGGGACGAATGAAAAAAATGAAAAAGCGTCCCAAAAAGGTATTTAAGGACGGAAATATACCATCACAAAATGAGTTATAAATCGAATTTACTTTGGGACCAATCAAACCGTTGCAAACATTTAGGGACGGAATAAACCATTGTAAATAATTTCAGACGGATTAAATTGTCTTAAATTTTATTAAATTTAATTAATTAAGTAATTTAATATTGGGACGGTCTGAAGTCGTTGCAAAAAAAATGGGAACAGAAGATGTATTCGTCCCAAAAATTTCATTTGGGATGCTAGCAATTGAGACAGCTATGCGACGACTTAAAACCGTCTCAAATGCTAATTTGGGACGAAATTGTATTTCTATTAGGGACGGTTTTGAGTCCGTCTCAAAAGCTAATTTTTTTGTAGTGCTTAAAACGGAGCACAACTTTATTTATTATTTATATTTTAATGTTTTGTTTTGATGAGAAGTTTTTGATTATCTATGTTTTCTCATAAATCATTATTATTATTAATGATTATTGATTTGTTCAATAAGAACGTTGATTATCTTTTCTTTATTGTTTAGTAATACAAACAATTATCTCTTTTGCTAATTAGTATATATTTTTCTCCAAATTTTGGGTTTTTTACTCTTGTCCCCCGTGTGATTGAACCAGGTGTTTATCACCTCTAGTCGCTTACTTTGTTTTTTTTCCCTTTTCTTGCATTTAATTTGCCTTGTGAAAAATAAAAAGTGTTACTAGCATTTTGAAAAAAGATTTTAATTAGATTGGGGACACTATTAAAGCTTATAAGTTCAATTATATTTCAATTAATCTCTGCATTGACTTTGCTGGGAAAATTAACCAAAAATATTTAAATAAGATAATATATGAAATGACGAATAGAAGTAATTGATTGTGCACCCCGGCTACGTTGACCCGTGTGGACTCCAAGTCTACTATTGGTTAAAATAGTCTATAAAATCAGATCATCATTCACAATCAATAAATATAAATATATTTAATTAGATCATTTTCTATCATTTTATTTTTTTTAATATTTTTAATTAAATTTACGCATAAATTAACTATTATATCATCTGAAATTTTAGAATAAAATTATATAAATATTCAATAAAAAAAAGTCATTTTTTGAAATAAATATTAACAAGATACCGCAATAAAAAAAGTGTGTGGTGGGTGATTTCACACCAAACTCGCGCTCAGCATAGCTCTGGCGATTTCATACGTGTGACTTTTCCCCTAAAGCATGGTTTTGTCGATTTCATTGGATGATCGAGATCGATATTCGATAGTGGTGTTCAGCATTAATTCAAATTGAGGATGTGGGTACGTTGGGGTGTTTAAATTCATTTAACCATTAATTCCGCTGATTTCGGTGTGTAGTTTTATATATGGTAAAATTTTGATTATTCAATTTTAATTTGGTTATCTAAAAAACAAGCTAATTAATCTATGCAAATGGCTTTAATCAGAACAATAAATTTAAAATTCACCTGATCCTGTGCAATTATAGTTTTCAAAAAGGTTGGCTGCTCAAAATTTCACGAAGAGGTTTGTATGCTGTCTATATCCAGGTGTGTTTAATAAATAAGATATGAGCATTGAATCAAGCAGCTCGAAATCTTCCTACATTTGTGATGGGTGTTGTAAGCCTAGCTATCAAAGAAATAGTATGCTTAATTTCTCTGATCTCTATTCAAAATATGAGAAACTTATTTAACTCTTTCGTTGAGCAGACCTGCTGCCAGTATTCACATTCTGTCAACACAATCTTTATAACAAATTAATTAATAATGATATTAAAATATCAACACGATTGCAATTCCAATGCTTTAACTGCAGTCTGCAGAGTCCATCAATGTCTAAGGAAACTATTAACCGAGGCATATAAGAAATAATTTTGTTTGCTTTAACTGCCTAATACTAAAATTTAATTCTTTATATGTTACATAAAATAAGAATACCGCATAGATTTGGAGAGACAGAAAGATTTATCTCTAGGCCAGCTACTGATTCACGACCTAATCCAATATAACTTGTGCATGTACTGCGAGATTTAATAGGTGAGATGGAGACATAACTGTCTCTATACCAAATTAATTAACCAATTCCAATGATTGCCAAAACTAAATTAACAAGTATTATATTTATATCCCAACGTTTGCCAAAAAAAAGTTAAATGCCACAAAACAAAAAATGTTTTTTTTTGTTTTTTAATGCAAAAAACACTTGCTTTTTGTTATATTTATATCTCAACCTGTTTTCCGGCGACGCGACACCGTCTTCCCCTCCACTGGCGACGCGACACCGTCTTCCCCTTCACCGGCGAGCTCCCACCAGCGCGACGACCCCCCCCTAGGCCAGATCTGCCCCCTGCGCGAGCTCCCCTCGGCGCGACGGTTCCCCCCAGGCCAGATCTCCCTCCTGCGCGAGTTCCCCTCTGCGCAATGGCTCCCCCCAGGCCAGATCTCCCCCCTGCGTGAGCTCCCACCGGCGCGATGGCTCCCTCCCCTAGCGCGACGGCCACCCCCACCTCGCGATCTCACCCCTGCTGCCCTCCTTGCCTCTGCGCGACCTCCACGCCTCCACGCCGCTGCACAACCCCCGCTGTGACGCCTCACCTCCCCGGCGATATAAAAAAACAAAATACAATAACGAAAAACACCCCCCCAAACAAGGTGTTTTTAATTTAGTAAAAAAAATAAAATATAATATAATTTTTAAAAACAAATTTTGGAAAAAAACCGAATCGGTCGCCAAACATACTTACTTTTCCGGATTTTACGGATCTTGTTTGTTTGGCGTGAGTGCTCACCGGTGGTGTCGGTGACTCGCAGGTGGTGCCGGTGCCTCGACGCTAGCTGTCCAGCTTTCTCCAAAAAGCAACCACCAACCACACCATCCTTATCTCTCTCCAAAAAGCGACCACACCTAAATTTCAAATCCAAAACATAAATTATGTACGCTCAGCTTTAAAACATAGAAATTTGACACTAGATCCTTATCTCTCCCTTCTCAGCTGCTATCACAGCTGGAATCCTCCAACTCCCTTCATCCGTGTGTTCTCATTCCTCATGTGCATCCGTGTGTTATATGCACACAAATAAACAGCGATCACATCCCCTCTCCCTCTCCCTCTCCCTCTCCCTCCTTGTTTTTCTTCAGATCTGAGTCCCTTGTTGGTGGTCGGCGATGCATTATTCGCCGGCCGTAGGATCGCCTGATGGGGATCTCGGTGCCACTGGACCAGTCGGTCGCAGGATCAACACACGGATCACCAATTCAGGTCTGTTTTTCTTTTATATGTTTTTGTTTTTATATTTTTGTTTTTATTCGTAATCGTCGGATATGACCACCGTACGTGTTCGTGTTCGTATTCGTGCGTGAAAGGAAAAAAAAGCTGATCTTTTTTTAAAAAATAATTTTAAGCACAAACGGTAGCTTTTTTCTTACCGTAAGACAACCGTACCGCCCTTCCACCGTTGAGGATCCTGTTGCCGTCGGATCCTGATCCCACGGTTACAGACTCCAGATCCAGTGTCCTGTGTCTCGTTCGTTTGGCCGCTCTTCGTATATCATCTCAGATCTGAGATTGAGATCGAGTCACAACCCCACAGTGGCCAGCCTCCGCCTTATGCCTCCACGGGTGTCCAAGTAAAAAAAAAGTCCGTTCCGTTCTTGTTAGCTACTCTACTTGTTAATTAAGCCTGATACGCTCTTTTTGTCAGGGTCAGCAAACAGTGTAGAGAATAAATTTATTTTAATCAAAAGCGTAAAAGATAAGTTAATTGGTGATTTTATTACTTACCATCAAATTTCATGTGTTAACACCGTAACTACATGGTATGGAATTGATTTTATTACTTATCATCAAATTTCATGTGTCAACATATTTTAATGGTTGATTTCATTACTAACTATCAAATTTCCTGTGTTAACATTGTAATTATATGGTATAGAATTAATTTTTGTTGTGTTTCTCAGGGCAGCAATTAAGGAATAATGGTATGGTAGGGATCGGAAAGACTAATCAAATGATAAAGTGGGAGTAAGAAGTCATCGACTAATATTGGGAAAAATTATTGGTTGCCGACCGAGTGAGGCGTAGATGGTGATAGCATAATTAGGATATATTAATGATGTAATTAATTAAAACTTAAGGATGATAATGTGAGATAATGATGATGTCATTAGGTACTAATCTTATTATATAAAATGTTATTATTACTTTCCGAATGAAAGGATGAGGAGAGAGGAGTTCAGATCGGATTGATGTTCGTATGTATATTTATTTTATTTTGCTTCTTTTCATGTGGTGCTCTCTTTGTAGCATTCGAGGCATGAATTCAACTCCTGTAATAAGCTGATCTGCCATAATAGAAAGGAATTGATGCTTTGCCCGTTTTTCTTTCATAAATTTAAATTTGTAATTTCTGATGGTTTTGCATGCTTTAGAATAATTTGTTGCGGCTTTTTTTTTCCTTCCTATTTTTATTCCTTCTGTGGTGGCTATATTGGCATGGAAGTTGCTGCAGCGTCTGTGGGTTGGAAACTTGACAATACAGTATATATTTGTAGTAAACTTGACAATACAGTATGTATTCGTAGTGCTTCCAGGGATGAACTCAATGGCATTTTTTTACTGTTACAATATGCATTATCCTGGCCGCTTTACAGCCACATCATTGCTGCATATGAAGCTTCATGGCTGTTTTGGGGAGTCATGCTTATTGTATCAAACTCTTTTTTTTTGTTTTAAAATTTGTTGACTTATCTTGTTTGACTTCTATTAATCTAACTATTCGTGAACATGAATACGAACTGTGCATTATATCCGGGACATTGCAGATGCTAATTTGTTAATATCATCGCTGGTAATTATTTGTATGACACTAGGATGTAGTTTTTAAAGTTTAACTTAGGCTACATCTAGGCATTCAGGCTCTCATTGATGAATAAGGCGTCTCAACGCTTTTTTACCAAATGGGATCTGCTGTCACCTACACTATAGTATGGGGTGTCTTACGTGAAATTGTGGCTGATGCGACTATTTTTTGAAAAGAAAAGAAACCGTGAGAGGTACTGCAAGTTACTGTAGATCCGTTTAGCCTTTTTTACAGCTGAAAAGAGAGTGCTTTGATACATTTTTGTATACTTTTCACAGCTTTTGAGACTATATATATATAAAGTTGAATTGTTACTTGATTGAGTCTTTAATTTCTTAAGATAGATGCACTTAATTATCAAAATAAAAATAAAAATCTTAAGATAGATGCTTAATTACCTAGAAAAAATAAACAATTTTAGATAGATTAGCTGATGAGGTATTTAATATGTTGTTACAAATGATAATCAAAATGCTAGTTGTCCAAATTTCCCAGCTCATAACCCGCTTCATGCATTAGACTCACCTACAAATACCATGCAAGACATAACTATCAAAGTAAAATTCACACAAAGTATGCAAAGGAAAACAAACACTAACTGGTAATCTCAAACCAAATTGAAGAGGAATTTGGCGGCAGATTTGATATCTCAGACAGCCAGCTTGAAGTCATTGATATATTGCATGTGTATAAGCAAACATCTTGCTGGCTGGCTTCATCCCCGTTGTAATAGGCCAAAATTTATACTTCATTAATGCAAAATCAAATTAAGAAAGAAAGATCCCAATGGAAGTATACGAGAGCTCTTAGAGTAAGATGCCTGCCATGATTTAAAGTACAGTCTCTGCCTTCGGTTCTCTTTAAATGTAAATTCCTAGCATTGAAACTAGGATGTTCAGGTACTTAAAAGTCAACAAAATGAAGTTCTCACCAGCGTTGAAACTGAGAGGGTATTCAGGAGATAGGTGTATACTTTTCCTTTATTATTATGTTTTCCATGTAAATGGTCAGTAACAGTTCAAAAATGATAAAAACTTCCAAAGACACTTGCAAGCATATAGACACTGGTCCACTCGGAAGGGAAGGGCCTTGGACCCCGTAGAGGAGGCTTCGCGGTGAACCTCGATAGCGGAGGTCACGGTGGGAGGAGAGGGACCCGTTGATCGGAGGGGGAGAAAGGACGGCAGCGCGTGAGATATATGCGCGGCGTCGAAGGAGCGATGAAGCGTAGGGGAGATGAGGAACGGAGACGGAGGGTTAACACTGGTGGTGGCCATTGGTGAGGCGTGGAAGGGAGCTGTCAGCTTCCATGGCCATTGAAGCTCACAGTGGCGTTGATCAAATGCGTTGTTCTTCAATTTTGATCATCGTATTTCAGGCCGGTTCGGTTGCAACTGGAGGTCTTCAAAAGAGTCGTCAACCAATAGGGTATCTCTAGCGGTCGGCATGCTGATGCCATTCGGTGATCAAGTCGGGCATTGTTTTTGAGGAGGTAGATCTTCAGGTACTTTATTGCTATATTTATTTTGAAAATTTCTTGTGTAGTTGCTTAAAAATTTGGCTGAGAGGAGGAAAATGGTTAAGGTCTGGGAGAAGAATGTATTGGGCCTTAAATTTCAGCAGTTTGATATTCAACAGCAACCAGTGAATCTCACTGCAAACAGATTTTTATTTGCTCATCATAATTGTCGTCCATCCCAACCCCCACCCCCTTTTTGATAAAAGCTTGACTATTCTTTCTTGCAGGTACTTGCTTGCTTCATTTTGTCAACTGTGATTCATTATTTATGGATGCCTGGGGTTCTCCAATTCAAGATCAAGAGTCTATGCAGAATTGATTACACTGCGTGTAAGAAATTTAGAGATGGTAAGCATGTGTGTGCCTCCTTTTGGTTTGCTAATGTATTTCTTAAATGTCATGAATCCTTTTCATTGTCACCAAGTGCTTTTCTTGGAGTCCTCGATAATAATCTAGCACTTCTATTCTGTTGATAATGTATGCAGTCGACTATACTTACCTCATGCCAAATTCTATTTACTTCATAGACACTAGTAGTTGCAGGGAGCGAATGCGAGAACACCACTACGACCCCATCCCCTTGGATGCCCGCACGTTTCGCCAACACGGGATTGGCGTTTTCAGTATGGAAGACAATAACAACTTAGAGCATCTCCAATACAACTCAGCTAAATAATTGAGCTAAAGTCAAATATAGCTTGGTATAATTTTAATTTAGCGGAAATTGTTCTATCAGTGCTCTATTTATTTTTTTGCTAAACCATTATGTTTCCAAAATTACCCTTTTAATTCCATTCATCGTGCGAAGAGGGGGGGGGGGCAGGACGGGATGGGACATTGGCGGGGGAGGGGGGCAATGGGGGGACGCCGACTAGGGGGTGGGGGAAGCCGGCCGAGGAGAGGGGGCGACAAATCGGGGGAGGGGGAGGGGATGGGATGCTGGCGGGGGAGATGCGGGCGAACCGAAAGGGGAGAAGGGGCGATGCCGACAAGAGGGGCGCGGGAGACGACGCCTGGATGCGACGTTGAAGGGGGAGGGCGACGCGAAACGTAGGTCAAGGGTATTTTAGGACAGTGTTGATGGCTGATGTTGCATCTTAGGTAGAAGCTATAAATTTAGTTAAATTTTGCTAAAATTTTAGCTCGATCTATATTTAGCTGATGGTATTGATGAACTATTAGAGCATATTTTTTTAAAAAATTCAGCTAAATTTAACTATAGCTTTTGTTATAGCAAACCCTATTGGAGATGCTCTTATAAAGTTGTACCTTCCTTGCATGCAAAATTTATTTATTGTATTTATATTATTTTAATGTTTTATTTATTTATTATTTATATTTTAATGTTTTGTTTTGATGAGAAGTTTTTGATTATTTATGTTTTCTTATAAATCATTATTATTAGTAATGATTATTGATTTGTTCAATAAGAACGTTGATTATCTTTTCTTTATTGTTCAGTAATACAAACAATAATCTCTTTTGCTAACTAGTATATATTTTTCTCTAAATTTTGGGTTTTTACTCGTGTTTGTTGTCCCTCGTGTGATTTATCACCTCTAGTCGCTTACTTTGATTTTTTCCCTTTTCTTGCATTTAATTTGCCTTGTGAAAAATAAAAAGTGTTACTAGCATTTTGAAAAAAGATTTTAATTAGATTGGGGACACTATTAAAGCTTATAAGTTCAATTATATTTCAATTAATCTATCCATTGACTTTGCTTGGAAAATTAACCAAAAATATTTAAACAAGATAATATATGAAATGACGAATCGAAGTAATTTAATGCGGTAGCTTTTACGTCAGATATCACATTTGCTTTCAAGTAAACATATGTAAAGGATTGGAGGAGTACGTTGATGGACATGTCATATGTTATGTCGATACAGTAGATGGATTTGTTTGATCATTCTAGTGACGTTCGTACGTTTTGTTGGTTGACGTGAGAAGAATGACATGATCAGTTGCCGTATGTGGAGGAAGAACAGAAGGGGTGGAGGTGAAAGAAGAAAACGTTGGTTTGTGAAGGAGGTGATTGAAGAGGTAGGTAGTGGGTGTGTTAAAATCTAAAAGGTATTTATGTTAATTTACTTTAATATTAAATGATTATTTTAAAATATATATTATAAGAGCATTTATAATAGCCTCAACAAACTTTAGTTAAAATTTAACCAAAATATTGCCTTTTATAAAATTTAGCTATTCTCTTCATACAACTCTAAATAATAGACTCATTAATTCTTTAGTTATTTTAATAAAATATTAATATATTACTCATCGGTGCTCCCGTTTACACGATGGGATCGATTCCATCGGTGGCGCTTCTAAGAACAACACCTCCTCTCCTCTCTGCAATTCTCCCTCCCGACAGACTGCAACCCCCCTCCCTCACAGCTTTCTCTCCCCCGCCGCCCCCTCTTCCCCTCCTCTCCCGCCAACGCCGCGGCCTCCCTCTCCCACGAGCCACCCCCTCCCCCCTCATAGCTCTCTTTCCCGTGAGCTGCCGTCTCTCCCACCGCAACACCTGCAGACTCTCCTCTCCTGCGAGCCGCCCCCTCCACCCTCACAGCCTCTCCCTCCCCCGCCGCCTCCTCTCCCCTCCTCTCTCGCGAGCCGCCCTCTCTCCCACCGCAATGCTGCGGCCTCTCCTCTCCCGTGAGCCGTTGCCCTCACAGCCTAATCATGCTTTTCACGATCTAGATCTGGCGGAAAGAAGGGTGCTTGTTGTTGTTACCGCAAGCGGTGTCATCGACTGTGGTGGTGGAGGCGGATTTGGAGTCGGAGGATGAGAGCTGGTTTTGGTCATGGGAGAGAGATGCGATGAGGAGAGTGAATAATATTTTATTCATAAATAATATTTAGCTTGTAAAATGGCTGGCTAAATTTGACGAGCCATTTAGTAAAATATTAAAATTCCTGTAGCGTTAACGAGTCTACCGCATGACGATTTTTTTCGGCTTTAGCTAAACATTAGCTATTATTTAACATTTGGTGATTCAGAGCTTTTTGCTCTAAGATGAGTATAATTATAGCTTTGATGGGGTGTGAATATCTCTTCACATATTATATATAGAGTAAACCTATAGATTTAATTTAGTTTTTCATAATTAATGCATGTGACTCATGTAATTCTGAGATCTTATTTCGGTTGTTACGTTCACCTACTAGAGTAACCTTTGGCTTTCATCTTGGTAGATGTATTATTATACATTTTACAAAAAGAACTTGCATGCATATCTATCTTTTCCGTCGATCACTTGGATTGAAACAACGCATAATTAATGCATGTGACTCATATAAATGGTAAAATCCAATATTTATTATATACATATCGAAAGAGTAATCCTGTCCTAATTTTTCTATATATACTGTGTATTTGTTCTTCTTCAAGTTTTTTTTAATAAGAAAAATCAAATCACAAATTTCATAAAAAATTATATGGATTTTATAGTCGGAAAATCAAATGACATACTCCAAAGATTTCTTTTTCTCCAAGTCAAATGTTTTAACTTTGGTAGTTTATCAAAATTTCCTTGATTCACTTTTTTTTCTTCTTCTTATTTTGTTTCTTTCCTTTACTTTTACTAAAAAGAAAGAATAAAAACGCATCCTATCCTATATATATACGTTGACAGTGAAAACAAATTTGAGTAAATATGGTGTGCGCGGTATCGAAGATGAGAAATCTTGGGCGTATCATTCAAAGCTACAACCAGCAATTAATATGGCAGAAGCGATCAGCATCTTTATTTTGTGGTCGCCCCCTGTCGTCCAAGTCGTCGTCCCCCCAGGTGTCGTCCAAGTCCTCAGAGGCGGCAACAAGAAATTCATGCTGGGCCTCCTCGCAACCATGTCTTGTGTTGCCACCTGCTTACGCACGTGGAGGCGAGGTTAAAGACGACACGGATGATGAAAAGAAAACGACAGGTGCTATTACAGCTATTACAGCCTGGAAGAGAAGAAGGTGGTGAGGGTGAAGGACGAAGACGACGATACGGACAATAGCAGCAGCAGGAAAAGGATCCTCCACCCTTGGGAGAGAGACATGCTTTTGCCCAAGGACGCCATTTGTGTGGGATCCTCCCACGGGTGGGTGGCCTACCTCAACCCCCGGGAAGACTGTTCCCTCTACCTCTTCAAGCACCCCCCTTTGTCCTCCCCCGATTTCTTCACTTCCGGGATGTTTCGTTTCCCACCTCTCCAAACTCACCCTCGCATATCCGCCGTCCTAACCAGCAAAACACCTTCCCACCCCGACCGCCGCCCTGATGATTCGCCTCCTGTCACGCGCGACTACTTTTGTTGGGGTTCTGGTTCAGAATCGGATTTTGATGGCGACATGGCGGATTTCATCCCAACGCAACATGCCAGATCCCCCTACGATATTGCCGAGTGCTTCCTTGATATGTTGGTTCTGTCAAGGGCCCCGTCCCCGTCGAGTACTCCGTCCCTATCCCTCACCCCCGTCGTCGACACCTCTGGCTGCATCGCCCTGGCGCTCCTCGGAGGCAACTTTGCTTTTTGCAGACTCGGGGATCCGGAATGGACACCCTTAAAGGCGTCTTGCAATTATAGTGACCTCATTTACTCATCCAAAAATAGATGTTTCCATGGCCTGGTCGACGACAGGGCTGGCTCGTTAGACTGTATTGACTTTAGCGACCCATCTTCTCCACAGATCTATATCCTTCGCCCGTCAGGGGCCCACACTCGAAATGGGCTGAAATCAATTGAAAGCTTCGACTTAGTACATCTGGTGGAATCCTCGGGTGAAATACTCATGATCAGAGGAATTATAGGCAATGATCGCCTCCCAGATCAAATTCATGTTTATAAGTTGGATTATGCGAAACAGGCATGGAAATCCGTGAAATGCATTGGCGACCATGCACTGTTTGTGGGTCCCAAAAATCATTCATTTTCTCTTTCAACCCTCGATTTCCCTCACCTCAAGCCAAATTCTATTTACTTCATTCACGCCATGCCAACGCGAGAAGAATACGACCCCGACGGTTATCGCCATCACATTGGCGTTTTCAGTATGGAAGACAATACTTTTGAACAATGCTGTACCTTCGTCGATGCCAAAATTATTTATCCTTCTCATGAGCTCCCACTTTGGGTGGCACCTTCTAATAATTAAGATAATTGATTATCTATGTACCTTCTTTATTGTTCAATAACACAAACAATAATCTCTTCTATATATTTAGCTTTTCAATTAATATATATTTGTCTCCTATGTTTAATTTGTTGCCCCTCCCTCTCCTCTCCTTGTGACTGTTTTCTTCTTTTTTCTTGCACAAACAAAAACGATATGTGTAACTTACATTTTAAAAAAGATTTAAATTTGAGCACGGAACCTACCCGTACATTGGAAACTTTGACCAACCGTTAGGGATGATTTGGAGTAGAGGCATTTTTTTTTGTTTTTAAATCCGTTATTGAAATTCGAAACCGTCAATCAAATTGAATATTTAAAACAATAGACGAAAATATTCAAATTCAATTTTCATTCTTAGTAACTAAATTATAGAAATTTCATATCCAAAATTAATTTTAAACACATTAGTATTCACGCGTGACACCTGCAGACGGATATGTTGTTGGTCAGGTGTTTTCCGGGTAACGACGATGGGTATGCGGGGGTGAGTCTGGAGAGGTGGCAAACGAAACATCCCGGTAGCGAAAAAATCGGGGGAAGACAAAGGGTGGTGCTTTGAAGAGGTAGAGGGAGTCAAATCTGTTTGATCGCGTTGTTGAGGTGCTTGTGACCCAATCTCCAAATATTCCGAAAATCCAAGACCAAATAGCTAAAAATTAGGATCTTACGTTTCATGTGGAAAGTGAATCGAAAGAGTAATGTGGCTCAATTGTAGTCTGAAGAACAAAAGCTTCAAAACCTTAATAATCTTCGATGATGTTTGGGCGTAAACCGGACTTAGCTGCCTTGGGGATTCCTTCTAGGGGTAAGCAATGTAAGATTGTTATTGCTAGCCGTAAGCCGCAGGTATGTTATGACATGGGTTGTGTCAGGCTGATCGCAATCAACATTTTATCCAAAGAAGAAGTTTGGGCTCTGTTTTAGAAAGCATCCGGGATTGGGGATGAGGTGTCCTCAAAGTTGAAAGATGTGGCAATGAAGGTTCTTTGCAGACCGCAAAGGTAGTGCTCTAAAAGGAAAGGACCTTGAACAAGTGGAAAAAAAGCGCTTGAACAACTTATGATGTCTAGTCCCTCAAGGAACATTGAAGAAGTGAACGGAGTTGTGTCTCGTAATTCTTAAGTTTATCTATGACTCTTTACATGACTATGTATCAAATAAATGCTTGTTCTTGTGTTCTTTGTTTTCTGAAGACTATGAAATTGATGTGAAGGAGCTGGCCAGGTACGCATTTGGGCATGGTCCGTTTGATGGAGCCGTTGATTCCCGTTGATGAAGCAAGATGCCGTGTGCAGATCAATAGTCAACTTTTCTTAAAGCCTTTGGTTTGTTGTTAGGCACCCGTGAAGAAAATTGTGCAAGAATGCATGATGTGGTCCGTGATACTGTGCAGTTGATGGCATGTGAAGGCAATAATGCATGCATGGTGAAGACCAAAGAAAATTTGAAGGAGTGGCCAAGGAAGGAAAGCTTCAAGATTACCGTAACGCCCCAAATTTGAGACTTCCAAACCGGGTGCGTTAGCGGAAAATAAACATACAAATTTTATATCAATTTCAAACTATTACTTATTTAATCAAACAAACCATTCATTATTACAAATTTCAATCCAAGATCTTTAAGGTTTAGGGGTTTAGAGACTAAGTATCCATAACCCATTATTACATAACAAAGCACACGAGCAAACAACTTAATAAATCTTTAAATTTTCACACAACTTTATTTCCAAGCACTTCTCGACTCCTTATCCTAGTTTCTCCATCCCTTAATTACCTGGGGTTGGAAAAGAAATCATAAAAAAGGGTGAGCTCAAATAGCCCAGTAAGGGTAAACATAAGTGGGTAAGGAAAAATCATGAAGATATCGAACATAGGAAATATAATATTTACACATCATACATGATCATAACATGGAAGATTATGTTTAGACATCGTATCATAACATCATGATCCAGGTTAACTACCCAGATACCATATCATAACATAACATATTATCAACTGGATTGACACTCTCCAGTGATGTTCTTTACCCAATGCATTGGAGGTCTTTCTGGAACCACCCATTATAAACTTACTTTGTCTAAACATAAGAGGTTATAACAACTTTAACATACATAACATGAGGCATATTATAGAATTCCAATAAAACATTCAAGGTTAACAAGGATAACCACGAATATCAAAATGGTTATCTACCCCAATCAATAGCATAGATTACCAAGAGAGATTAAAAAGAGACTAATCTAATCTTCTCAACAATAAAATGGAATAAGAAACATAAAACTCTTACAATAATAATTCCAAATAAAACAAGATAAAGAGGAAGAGAAAAGTAAGAATAAAGAAAAGAAAAACCCTTACTATCCGCTTGTCGTTCTCCGCGTTCTAAACCGTGCTTGTGGGGTTGAATATTAATTTGGGTTCCCACTTCTATTGCTGTTCCATATCCTATTTCGATCCCATGCATCATAAGCCTTGAGTTGTGCACTAACTAGGTTATATGCCTTGAGAGTTTTTGAATAAGATTTACTTCTTGTATTGGGTGAACGGAAAAGACGTGCGATAAGCTTATTTTTCCTACGTGTCTTCCACCTTAACCATGAGGGGATATTAGACACGGGTCTAAAGGGAAGATCAGGAGGAGATAAGGATGGGGATAGCTGTGAGGTTGAAGCATTAACAATTGGGGTTGCAGAAGAAGAAGGACGATTGCCGGGAGAATTCATTTTGGAAGTCGTTCCTTACGATCTTCCGCTATCTAGAACCTTTCGTAGAACTTCGACGCTTGGTAAGTACCAAAAGCAAAAGAGGATTTGAGTAGAGTATTTGGGGTGTTAAGAGGGCTTAAGGGAGTGTTTTGAGAGGGAAATTTCGTGGTGTGGCTTGAGGGATTTGTGCTTAAGAGGAGAGGCAAGACACTCCTTATATAGGCAAGGATGGTGGTAGGTGTGTAGTGTGAAAGTAGTGTATGAATTTGACTTTGGCATCAAATTAAATTATGTAAAATATATAAAATACTTTATTTTATTCCTATTATCCTCTCTTAAAACGTGGGTATCTTCTCCTACCATTTAAAAAATGTTTTAAGACTTTTCAACCTAGAAGGTTCCTTTGGCATCAAAAGTCCACATTGGTGTACTCCCTACTAATTCAATTATAACGTTTTTAATTTTGTAGTTTTTGACAAATGGCCAATTGTATTGCATTACTAACTCAAATATCTACAAATGGGTATCAATTTTATAATTTTTGAATATGTATAACAAAAAGTTATTGAATTTTAAAGTCATACTAAAATGTTTTCCCGTTCATACCTGAACCTATGTGTAGTATTTTAAATTCTGGAATTGATTGGCTTCATATTAAATTCTGAAATTTTTACACGTTTTATCTAAGTCATAAATGAAAAAATGGGCTTTGGTTTTATGTCAATTGGATCTATATAACTCAAGTTATGAATTTTTGAATGGGACCTCCAGAATCTGCCTCATTCAAATTTTTGGGCCTTACCTATGTTTTATACTTTTGGTAAAGTTAAGGCTTGTAATACTTACTTACCCATAGTAATTTGGTTTAAGAAACTAAATGACATAATATATAGTATCTAAAATTTTTATGACATATAAGAAATTATTTTATTATTATTTTTATAACGTATTTAATATTTACGCGGATAAAATAATATAATTGCATAATCACTAAACAATAAAGTAAGATAACATTATAGCATAAAATATTATAAACTTAAATATAAACATTAATATCATATTCTATGGCCTTCGTAAAATTTCTTGAATTGTATTAGCGTAGGTGCGTAAGACGTGTTGTGCTTGGCACAAGAGAGCTGCACAACCCTTCGCTAACATTGTCGTGGTTGTCGCACGAATAACCTCAAACTTCTCCCTGTGTCTCGTTGCATTATATTGCAGCCATTGGACACGAGCATTTAGCTCATCTATAGCAAAGCATAGCTTTGTAACTTCAAGTCGTATTGCTCGCCGATCTTCATCGCGTACACTATTCTCGGATGGCAGTACTTGAGAACTTGATGCCATAACTCTTATTATTCTTCTTCTTACTTCTATACTCTCTTATAAATAAAATCTCATGCTCATACCTATTTATGGAAGTCCAAACGGATACTATTCATAACGGCTAGTTACTATTCTAACGACTACTTATTAGTCACATGTTATTTGAATGACTATATTGGGTGCTTATTTTTATCGTGATAATATCTAAAATATCCTTTCTAACTATTGTTAACAATAACATTATTATTATTTTATTATTATTACTCTTTAAGTAAGAACTTAAATAGCTAAAAATTTTCGGGTCTTACAAATACACAGCAATCTCCCTAATGAGCAATGATTTGAAAGAACTCCCCAATGAATTGGAGTGTCCCAAACTACAAATTATGTTCCTTGGCATGAACAGATGTCTTGGTTTTCAAAAGTTTTCATCTCGAGGGACTTAACGCTCTTCGGATTCTGGATCTAAGTCTTACGTCCTTCTCCAGAACATCTGCACGTGCCAATCTGTTTTTCTATGATCATTATCTAACTTCTCAGCCAATGCAACAATCTTTATTGCAGTTCTGTCAAACCTTCGAACTCTTGAGCTACGAAGCCACAAGGTAGCTGAAATCTCAGTACTAAAAAGGTTAAAGAATCTTGAAATTTGGACCTCAAGCAATTCCCCAATTGAGGAATTGCCAAATGAAATAAGAGAATTAAGTAGTTTAAGGTTGTTGGATCTATTCGGTTGCCTATGGCTTGCAAGGATTTCTCCAAATGTGATATCAAAACTATCTTTGCTAGATGAACTTTACATGGGAGCAGCAGCTTTGCAGGATGGGCAGACTAAAGCGATAAGGAAGAACAAGACAATGCTAGCCTCTTGAGTCGAGTTCATTACCCCACTTGGCAATATTGTCCCTCGTCTTCCACGGCACCAGGTGCCTTTCCATAGATTTCCACGTCCCAAAGTTGTTGAGGTATGATATATCAATGAAGTGTGCTCCGAGAGAAAGGTCCTTATCCAACCTCAAAAATATTATCAATGTCTTGTGCTAGTGGTGATACGCTGCTTATTGCATTTAAGGAGCTATTGCCTGGCGTAGAGCATCTCGGTGTTGAGTGCGTTTTGGAATGTCATTCCCATGATGAACCAAAACCAATGTGGTTTCAATCATTTGATCACCCTACGGTTAAGGAGGGTTAAGGAGTTATAGAGACATAGACTTCCTTGTTGATCTTGAACAGTGGTCTGGTGGAGTTGCATTAACAAATCTGGTTGAATTACGACTTGAAGCAATGTCTAACTGAGAGTAGTGTGCATTGGAAAGATCTTGTCTTTGGGAGGCTTTTTGTTGAAATTAAGAAGGCTAGATGTTACAAGGTGCCCAAAATTGCAGGCTATAGTTGAAAACAACATCGTGCGGCAATTACGAATTTGGAGCTATTGAAAGTCGAAAAGTGTGATGGTTTGTATGAAATATTTCAACTTGGAGAAGCAGAGGGTGCGAGTCTATTGCTTTCAATTTTAAAATTTATAAATTTTAAAATTACTTATTAAAAAAGCAATTTTAAATGATAACTCTTAAATTGTTTTTATTTTTTTTTATCATAAAAAACATAATTTTTTATAAGTATTTTTTAAAAAATTTACCAAATGAATTTTGTGCTCCTGCTCATAAAATAAGCATAATCAGCCCAAAAGGTAATGTCAAATTAGGCCTATAACTTTTATCTTATCCAAGCATTTGTCCTTTGTTCTAAAAATAGAGAAAGAATTTTAAATAAAAAAAAGAGTTGTTTTGTTGGATGATTTTTTAAAATATTTTAATTGAGATGGTTTAAAATATCAAATATTTCATTACATATAAAATTGATTAAATTTGTGTAATACGTGTAAAATTATAATTTTAATAAATTTTGATAACAAATTCTACCATTTTGCATAAAAATAATTCAGTCATTCGCACACACATTTTTGCATAAAATTATACACACACACACACACACATTTTTCACCTCTTTATGAAATTTGTCTCGAAAATTAAAAAGAAAAAAAACATTGACGCAGGGCTGTTAAATGAAAGCCCAAGGGCTAAAAACGGACACAGGAATTAAACTACAAGGATTAAAACGGTAATTTCTCCTCGCGTTTCGTTTCACTGGTTATCGTCTAGCTCTCCAGCCGCCTCAACTGTTTCGTACGTTCGCCTTCGAACTCCATACTCCACCATAGTCGGCGCCTCTGGTGCGTCGGCCGTCCGAAGAGTCTGCCATGGCCGCATCTGAAGCTCCTCTATGCTATGTCGGCGTCTCCAGCCGCCCCAGCTGTTGCTTGATTTCTCCAAGTCCAGTTTCTGATTAAATAACTATTTATTCATCTTTAAAGTCGATCAATCATATCAATAAATGGATAAAACTATCAAACAATTATAACGAGATGCGATGAAATCGAAATATTCATTGGAGATCATGCATGTGATGATCAACTATCCTAAAACGATATCATTTCGGATGATTTGTTATGCTTAGCAAAAATGATATGGTTGGGTGTCACCTTCCCCATATAACGAGGTGTCAATATTATAGTATGGCGTCAGGTGGAATAACCCAAGAAGCACCACTTTCGGGAATTCTGTTTGTGATGGAGGGGAAAAGAGGTGCAGTAACACTCCTATCGCCGAGGCTAAATGTCAATGTCATATTGTTTATCCAATCTCCTGGTCCCTCTTGAATGAAGTAGATAGAATTAGGTTTCAATATGTTTTGGAATTGGGAAGTAGATACGAACGTAGCCTGGTTATGATCCAATAGCAGTGCACGATCCCCTAAGTCGTCCAGAGGCCTGTGGGAGTACTCGTCGTGTTCAAAATCCAGCTTAAATACATCAAAACCCACGTCATCCCCATATCTAGCGCTATATTGCTTGACCATCAGTAGCTTGGCTGAATGGGAATTCGACGATGAATCCACAACATAAATTTCATTCCCCGAGTACCACTTCCAGTGAGGACAATTAAACGAATCATCGAAATCGTTGGTTTCCCTCAAAAATTGCATCTTTGGGGAGGAGGGATCTGTATGTAAATCCCAAGCTTCGATCCCCTGATAGCGAATGGCATAGAAGAGCTTCTCCTTGCTTGAATACATTAATTCACGACGATCCTTGGAATCACAACTTAAAGGCGTCCACACCTTGTCTGTTCCAAGCCTCCAAAAGGCAAGTTCATCATTGTTACATAGGATCATAATGATGCAATCACTATAACAGTTACTGCCACTACCAAATGGATTGGAGGAAATTGCGAACTTCTTCACCCCTCCCTTTCGTTCTTCTTTGATCATCATCTCTTTGGAGGAAACGGGATTGAGTTCATTGGAGAGCATGAACTCCGTGGAAGAGTTAAAGCATCCGTGGGGGGAATAGGCGCCGCCAACAGAGTCTGAAGGAGCCAAGGGTGACTTGTTGCGTGTCACGCTTCTTAAAACGAAAGGGAGGGTCTCAATGGCGGGGAGAGGAATGATGGGAGGGTTTGCATAGAATGGGTTCAAAAGGTGGAGGGCGAGAGTGGTACGATTGACGAAGAGAAGCCACCCACGAGACGATCCAATGCATCGACTGTTTGACAGGTCCACATGCAGCCTATTATGATTCTTAATAATATTCAACATCTGATGCTCTTCATCAATGTTTTTCTTATTACTAATGCTATCTGCTGCTGCTGCTAGGCTATACAAGCGGTCAGGACAGTTGTCCGATGTTGGCACTTCTTCTTCTCCTTGCTCCTTATGCGTGGGCTTTTTACGGGATTTGGTAGCAGGTTCATGACAGAATAGATAACAATTGTTAGGGGACAAGGACGGCAAGGAATGAGTTTGGTTGTTATTAGAAGATGGTGATGGTGATCCTCCATGGTGGTTGTGGTGGTACGGACGAGAAATCAGATGGGGGAAACAGCGTGCTGCTCCTCCCCTGCTGCAAAACCAATAGCCGCGATAGCTGTATGCACCTCAAAAGTCGATTGAAATTTCCCATTTCTAACCAACCCTCCTCTCGCCAATCTTTAACTTTTAATTACCCTTTGATTTGTGTTCCTCTGTAACACACGTGAATATATAGACAGTTTATTTACTTCTCCTCCAAGTTTGTTTTTAAAGTAGAAAAATCAAATTACAAGTTTATATATAGTAGGTACCAATCTGAGCCATTGATGTTTCTAGTAAAGGGCACGTGGAGATTATAACTTGCCATTTATTAAAAGATTTGATGTAATTTTCATCCGTCATTGAAAAATTTAATGGCCCAAATTTAAAACCTGTTATAAAAGACAGGTAAAATTACTTGTGCATTTAACATTAAAAAAACAGAGCTGATGCTCATTCTCGTTATTAAAGTATAATTAAATTAATAATAACACGTGATAGCATATAATAGTTTTCAGCCTTCGGTGACTTTGCTTTAAGTTTACGTGGTAAATGACATAGGTGAACTCAAAAAAACTAAAATAACGGTAAGAAATTATCCAATTAAAACACAAAAAAACCTATTGGCTTGTCTGATTAGTTGAAATAAAAAATAATTTAAATATGTAAAATTAGAAAAGATAATTAGAAAATATTGTTAGTGTTCTAAAAATAATTACTCACAATTGATTTAACATCCTCATCTCTATTTCGGGAATGAATAATATGTATATTTCTTAAATTTTATTTTTTTCTAAAAACATCAAACAACACATCTCTTATTTCTATCTATATTTATTTTCTATTTTATTTTTATTTTTTATTTTTATTTTCATTCATTACAACCAATCAAAAAGTTTACTAGTATGATATTATATATTAAAAATTTTAGAAAAAATATTTGAAGATAAACAGTAAATCTCCAAAAAAGAATGGGGATGAAAAACCTCAAAATTAAATTCCAAAAACAATAAACACACACATATTATATATATATATATATTTGTCTATATTTATTTGACAATATATATTTATCCTTTTTAAGACAAGATCGAACACAAATCCCGTGAATATATCCTATAACACAACGGCTTTTATTTATTTGACTATATATATATATGTGTAAATTTATTTTAAAATAAGAAAAATCAAATCACAGATTTCATAAAAAATATTATATGGATTTCAAAGTTGGAAAGTCAAATACCCTACTCCACCGTAATTAACCTAATTAATGGGGGATTTCTTTTTCTTCAACTTAAATGTTTAACTTTGCTTGTTTATCAAATTCCCTTGACCCCCTTCAAAAGAAAATCTTTTAATGTTACCAAAAAGAATTAATGAAACCCATCCTCTTTATATAAGTATATAACTCGATCGATCGACCGTGAAACGAAATTTGGGAACGAAAATGGGAAATTTTAGCCGCATGATTCTAATGTGTGGGCAGCGATTGATGCAGAAGCGATCAGCATCTTCATTAATTTGTGGTCGCTCCCTGGCATCCAAGTCGTCAGAGCCATGTCTGGTGTTGCCACCTGATTTCGCACGAGGCCAGATTGAAGACGACGACAAGGATGACGAAAAAGAAAAAGACAAGTACTATTACTGCTATTACAGCTTGGGAGAGAAGAAGGTGATGGGGGTGAAGGACGACAACGACGACGACGGGGACAATAGCAACAGCAGCAGCAGCAAAAGGGTCCTCCTCCCTTGGGAGAAGGACATGCTTTTTGCCCAAGGACGCCATTTGTGTGGGATCCTCCCGCGGGTGGCTGGCCTACGTCAACACCCGCGAAGACTGTTCCCTCTACCTCTTCAAGCACCCCCTTTGTCTTCCCCCGATTTCTTCGCTACCGGGATGTTTCGCTTGCCACCTCTCCAGACTCACCCTCGCATAACCACCGTCGTTACCCGGAAAACAGCTGACCAACAACAGCATCCGTCTGCGGGTGTCACGCGTGATTACTTTTGTTGGTATTCACATCAAATGGATTGTTCAGGCACCGACGACGAGGAGCCAATGCCATGTGCCAGATCCCCCTATTTTATTGCCGAGACCTTGGTTACAAAGCTTGTTCTGTCATCCGCGCCATCCCCATCCCCGTCCCTATCCTCCACCCCCGTCGTCGACGCTGCTGGCTGCATCGCCGTGGCTCTCATCCCCGGCGACATTCTTGTATTTTGCAAACTCGGGGATCAGAAATGGACACCCTTGAAGGCGTCTCGCCCTTATAGGGACGTCATTTACTCCACCAAACACGCATGTTTCTATGCTCTGCTCCCCATCAGTGCTGGCTCGTTAGACCGCATTGACTTTAGCGACCCAAATTTTTCTCCATCTCCCAAGGTCTATGCCCTTCAGCCATCCGGGGCGAGGCAAAGATACTGGGAAGACTTCGACGTCGAGTATCTAGTGGAATCCTCGGGCGAAATACTCCTGATCAGAGGATATATATGTAATGAGTTTCTTGAGGATCCTGGCATCGAGATCGACTTCTCCGACCGAGTTCAGGTTTATAGGTTGGATGCCGTGAAACAGGCATGGGAATCCGTGAAACACATCGGCGACCATGCGCTGTTTGTGGGTCCCAATAATCATTCGTTTTCTCTTTCAACCCTCGATTTCCCTCACCTCACCCCAAATTCTATTTACTTCATTCACACCAGCAGACGTTGGCGTTCGGACTACGACCCCATGAATGCTGACAGCTTTCGCTGTCAAAAGATATTGGTTTTCAATATACAAGACGGTACTTTTGAACCATTCCACACCTTCGATGACAAATTTATTTATCCGCTCCCAGTTTGGGTTGGTCCGTGCATGTAATAATTCAGATATATTATTACAAGGAAGGCTTGCTTTAATTTAGTAATGCAATTAACTTAATTAATTTGAGGTCGAATATCTTACTTGTATACATTGACATTTTAATCTTTTGGGTGTGTCGATGAGAACTTTTTTATTATATATAAGTTTTCTCAACTGTCAATATTAACAGTAATGATCGCTGGTTTGTTCATCAAGTATGAAGTATATATATATATATAAACATATATATATATATATATATATATGTTGATCGAAAGGAGAGGGAAAACTAATTATATTGGACAAATGTACCATTACAAAACTAATTACAAAACTGTACCATTGATAATTGGACAAATGTACTGTTTCTTGCTCATGAGAAGAATCACATGTTGGGACAAAACTTCGTGTATGAGGTGAGAAGGCAGTCTCCCAAGTTAATTTTTCCGAATAAATATACTGGGGCATAGGCAACTTCTCCAGTTCACCCCATAGCGTGCACCTACACACATAGACACACAAAACTATATGCTCAAAGCCCCACCCGAAATTTTTATTTGGCTGGATATATGTGAATCAATTTTGCATGATCCACCCATTCAAAACAAAATTTCAGCCCCTGCTCCAATATCATCATCATCAGAACCAGTCCAAGTGACCATGGATTAATGTCTGCATAAGTTTTCCACATTTACAAGTTTTGGAAATGACCCCATGCCTCAATTTCAACAACCTCGCGAGCACCACAGATTTTTTGCCTCCAATTTAATTAACAGTAACACTAGTATGCAAATTACAGCATCAATCGCATCAACAGACGGCATCTAGGGTATTCTCCGTATATTTAAAACACAGGTACGCCCAAATTAGGAGGCTAGTTTTGGTCACGTATTTTAGTATTCACCATTTCGTCAGCTTTTGTTTCTTATTCGATTTATTGATTTTTATTTTGCATTTAAATGATACTAAAGTGTTTAAAATTAATTTTGGATATGAAATTTCTATAATTTAGTTACTAAGAATGAAAATTGGATTTAAATATTTTCTTCTATTGTTTTAAGTATTGATTGACGGTTTTGAATTTCAAGAAAGGATTTTTTTTTTTTTAAAATGTCTCTACTCCAAAGTTTTCAATGTACGGGTACGTAGTTCGCGTTCTCAAATTTAAATCGTTTTTAAAATGCAAGTTACACAAGAAAAAGAAGAAAACAGTCACAAACCCCTAAAATTAGGAGACAAATATATATTAATTATAAAGCAAAAGAGAAGAGATTAATTATCTATTGAACAAATAGATAGTCAACGAGTACATATATATTGAAGAAATCAATAATCTTACTAATAATGGCTTTTGAGGAAACATAGATAATCAAAAACATCCCATCATCAACACAAAACTGGATCCTCCGTAATTATCTTAATTATTACAAGGAGCCACCCAAAGTGGGAGCTCATGAGAAGGATAAATAATTCTGGCATCGACGAAGGTACAGCATTGTTCAAAAGTATTGTCTTCCATGCTGAAGACGCCAATGTGATGGCGATAACCGTCGGGGTCGTATTCTTCTCGCGCTCGCTCGGCGTGAATGAAGTAAATAGAATTTGGCTTGAGGTGAGGGAAATCGAGGGTTGAAAGAGAAAATGAATGATTTTTGGGACCCACAAACAGTGCATGGTTGCCAATGCATTTCACGGATTTCCATGCCTGTTTCGCATAATCCAACTTATAAACATGAATTTGATCTGGGAGGCGATCATTGCCTATAATTCCTCTGATCAAGAGTATTTCACCCGAGGATTCCACCAGATGTACTAAGTCGAAACCTTCAATTGATTTCAGCCCATTTCGAGTGTGGGCCCCTGACGGGCGAAGGACATAGATCTGTGGAGAAGATGGGTCGCTAAAGTCAATACAGTCTAACGAGCCAGCACTGCCGGAGAGCAGGAAACATCTATTTTTGGTTGAGTAAATGAGGTCACTATAATTGCAAGACGCCTTTAAGGGTGTCCATTCCGGATCCCCGAGTCTGCAGAAAGCAAGCTTGCATCCGGAGAGGAGCGCCAGGGCGATGCAGCCAGCAGTGTCGACAACGGGGGTGAGGGATAAGGACGGGGTCGACGGGGACGGGGCCCTTGACAGAGCAAGCTTTTCAAGGAATCTCCCGGCAATATGGTAGGGGGATCTGGCACGTTGCGTTGGGATGAAATCCGCCATGTCGCCATCAAATTCCCATTCTGAACCAGAATCCCAACAAAAGTAGTCGCGCGTGACAGGAGGCGAATCATCAGGGCGGCGGTCGGGGTGGGCAGTTTTTTTTTGGTTTGGACGGCGGATATGCGAGGGTGAGTTTGGAGAGGTGGGAAACGAAACATCCCGGAAGTGAAGAAATCGGGGGAGGACAAAGGGGGTGCTTGAAGAGGTAGAGGGAACAGTCTTCCCGGGGGTTGAGGTAGGCCACCCACCCGTGGGAGGATCCCACACAAATGGCGTCCTTGGGCAAAAGCATGTCTCTCTCCCAAGGGAGGAGGATCCTTTTCCTGCTGCTGTTATTGTCCGTATCGTCGTCTTCGTCCTTCACCCTCACCACCTTCTTCTCTTCCAGGCTGTAATAGCTGTAATAGCACCTGTCGTTTTCTTTTTCATCATCCGTGTTGTCTTTAATCTCACCTCCACGTGCGTAAGCAGGTGGCAACACAAGACATGGTTGCGAGGAGGCCCAGCATGAATTTCTTGTTGCCGCCTCTGAGGACTTGGACGACACCTGGGGGGACGACGACTTGGACGACAGGGGGCGACCACAAAATAAAGATGCTGATCGCTTCTGCCATATTAATTGCTGGTTGTAGCTTTGAATGATACGCCCAAGATTTCTCATCTTCGATACCGCACACACCATATTTACTCAAATTTGTTTTCACTGTCAACTTATATATATGGGATAGGATGTGTTTCATTCTTTCTTTTTAGTAAAAGTAAAGGAAAGAAACAAAAGAAGAAGAAAAAAAAAGTGAATCAAGAAAATTTTGATAAACTACCAAAGTTAAAACATTTGACTTGGAGAAAAAGAAATCTTTGGAGTATGTCATTTGATTTTCCGACTATAAAATCCATATAATTTTTTTATGAAATTTATGATTTGATTTGTCTTATTAAAAAAAACTTGAAGAAGAACAAATACACAATATATATATAGAAAAATTAGGACAGGTTTACTCTCTCTATATATACAATAAATATTGGATTTTACCATTTATATGAGTCACATGCATTAATTATGAAAAACTAATTAAATCTTGATTACAATATCCAGATTTCACGATTCTGATTTGATATCTAGATTTCATTGTGGCATGAGCATACATAAACATAAGTTTATTTTCCTACTTATGAAATAAACTTGAAGTTGTAGAAATATATATATTTGTAGTCATATAAATAAAAACTGTTGTGTCATAGATTGAAATTGATGATTTAATTTATTGATTATTTTATTTTTTTTACGTAAATATTTACTTCCTCAATAAAATAGTATCCAACAATCTGGAATTTTTTTTAATAAAATTTGATTATTGATAGATTCGATTTGTATTGAATTTTCTTATGAAATTAATTTATATTATATATATATGCTGTTTAATTTTTCTTGGTTATTTTCCAAGCAAAGTCATGGATTAATCGTTATCCTTGTCGTCGTCTTCAATCTAGCCTCGTGCGAAATCCGGTGGCAACACTTGACATGGTTGCGAGGAAGCCCGGGATGAATTTCTTCTTGCCGGCTCAGACGACTTGGATGCCAGGGAGCGACCACAAATTAATGAAGATGCTGATCGCTTCTGCATCAATCGCTGCCCACACCTACAGCTACAATTTCCCATTTTCGTTCCCAAATTTCTTTTCACTAATTCTTTAATTCTTTTTAGTAGCATTAAAAGATTTTGGGGGTCAAGGGAATTTGATAGACAAGCAAAGTTAAACATTTAAGTTGAAGAAAAAAGAAATCTCGCATTAATTACGTTAATTACGGTGGAGTAGGGCATTTTTTTATGATATTTTTTATGAAATCTGTGATTTGATTTTTCTTATTTTAAAATAAATTTAGACTTATATATATACATAGTCAAATAAATAAAAGCCGTTTTGTTCTAGGATATATTCACGTACGTGATTTGTGTTCGATTTTGTCTTAAAAAGGATTATGCGTGTGTGTGTTTATTGTTTTTGGAATTTAATTTTGAGGTTTTTCATCCCCATTTTTTTTTTTTGGAAGCACGTCGACAGGTGAAAATTCCTTGACATCATGTTAAGTATCATTGTAAAGGTCTCATTTACAATGAAGTGAATAATATATATTATCTATCTCCGAACTTAAAATGGAGGGAGAAGCCTATCATAAATTCTGCATCATATTCTTGCACGAAGGGACACGTGAATATATATAAACAACTTTCATTTTATTTACTTCTCTCCCAAGTTTGTTTTTAAAGTAGGAAAATCTAATTACAAGTTTATAATACAATCCGAGCCATTGATCTTTTTAGTAAAGGGTGGAGTTTATTTTTGGAAATTAATTATAACTTCCCAATTATTTGACTAATATCTTTTGGGTAATAATCCGTGAGATTGGGTTTGGCGCGGCCATCATTTGCCTCGGGTTGGGTGGCTTGGCTGGAGTGGATTAGGTTGAGGGAGAGAGAAAAGAGAAGGAGGAAGGCAGGCTGGCATCGACGTGGAGTGGTCCGGAGCTGCTCGTAGGGCAGCCATGGCGGATCGGGGCAGAAGACGACGCGAGAGGAGAGAGAGAACGGGGAGTGAGGGGTAAGAGCATTTAGTATAATTAAAAATTTTTATAATTTAGAAAAGATATATATAAATTTATAAAAAGAAAACATTTATATTAGGTTTCGCAAAATATGATATAAAAATGGAAAATAAACAGTAAATTTTTATATATTCTAGAAGATTTGCTATTTATTCATAAATACTTTTCTTAAAATTTTTTAATATATAATATCATACTAGTCAACTTTCGATTAGTTGTAATGAATGAAAGGAAGAAAGATAAAATAATAAAAAATAAATTAAATCATAAATATAGATAGAAATAAGAAATATGATGTTTGATATTTTTAGAAAAAAACAAAATTCAAGGAATATACATATTATTCATCC
>CM042089.1:4728447-4808599 GCA_023512835.1 Taxillus chinensis
ATGCATGTGAATGCAAATGTGACTGATCGCTTTTGTTTAAGAACGATGATATTGTATTTTTACTTCAGCAATATATTAACCGTTAGCATATTATACTAATGATCCCATTTTTGAGCTCTGATCAACATTGTTGGTGCAACATGCTATCTGATGGAGTTGCTCTATGAGTCTTTCATCTGAAAATGAATAGTTATGATTAAATAAATAATCTAATATATAAATTTTTGTGTTTGCTATATAAAAACTCAATCGCGACTTTTATATATGTACGTGTGGTGTTTGGTGGGACATAAAAGATAAAATATTAAAGTATTTATAATGGTATTAGAAATAATGAACGAGGTAAAAGAAAAATATTTGTTCACCTTTTCTTCCATAGGATTAAGAACTTGACAACTACTATTCATCTATTCAATACTCGTGGCCGATTAAATGGTCACCAGCTACACCTACTACACCTTTTGAATCCACACCCTTGATCGATTCGTTTAGAGAATCATGCGTGACACCATAAGTCAGAGTTCCGTATGGTATTTCTATTATACACCAAAATCATGTCATTTTAATTTAAAAAAAAATAAATTCTTACCAAAAGAGTCTAATTTTAAGGGAAAAATAATAAAATTATATAATTTTGCTGTATAGATCTGATTCCATTAATTAGTAGGGTATTAGGGTACGAGGCAGGTTGCTCATACTCACGTGTAACCCATTAATTTTTCTTTTAACAAGTATGGGTGTAGCTATGAAATATCCAACCGATAACAAATAATTTATTGAATATTTTTATTACATAATATACTTTTAAATAATAAATTCATTTAGGATTAAGAGTTGACGAAATAAGGAGAGAAGGATGAAGGGGCAGCCAGCCAGTTTAGACCCTGACTGTTGAAATACCTGCTCACACATTTGACAAGCAGCTGGGAGGTCCGAAGAGAATGGCGGAGAGTGCAGTGGGATACCTCCTGAACAAGCTTGATGTCTTCACCCACGAAGAGTGGCGGCTGCTACGCGAAGTTCACCAAGGCATCGAAGATGTAAGGCGAGAGTTGCAGCAGATGACGGCTTTCCTCCGGGTGGCCGACGCCAACCCATATCCTGACCCACAGCTCCAAGCCTGGGTCACCCAAGTCCGACAAGTATCCTACGACACCGAGGACGTGCTAGATGAATATTTCCGGCTTTGTTTCCACCGCCCAGGTGGTCGACTCATTCGTATATTATTCTCAGTCAATAAGTTGAAATACCGCCGCCAAATCGCTGCCGACATACAGAGTATCAAGTCCCGAGTCGTTAAAATATGGGACAGTCATCAGAGATACCTTCTCCACAACCCTCAATTCCAAGATCAACCCTCCCACCTTAGTTGTTTTCCTCCCGACACTCCCATCATATGGCACGATCCTAGAACGGATGCGCTTTTGAGGCCAGAAGAGGATCCTGTAGGCATGGACAAACCCAAAGCCCAACTTTTGCAGTTGCTCGGCGAGATTGGAGGCGGGTCAGGGCTCAAAGTTGTTTCCATTGTCGGGATGGGCGGTTTAGGGAAGACCACGCTGGCCACAAAGGTTTACAATGAGGTGAAGCCTCGTTTTGAGTTGTGTGCTAAAATCAATGTCTCCCAATCCTTCAATGTGAAGGAGGTATTGAAACATCTCATCCACCAGGTGTGCAAGTGCGAGGGAATGAATCAACAGCCGCTTCGAGAAGTGGAGTCGGCGACGCAAGATGTTGTCCTGAAAGAAATTGCTCTTAATTTGCTGCGTCCAAAAAGGTACTTGATTCTGTTAGATGATGTGTGGAGTATAGATGCATGGAACACCCTCAACATTGTCTTCCCAGACAACCAATGCTGCGGGAGCCGTATACTACTGACTACGAGGAATCGTGATGTTGCTGCTACGACAAGTAATCGAAAATTCTATGAGATGTCCCCGTTGTCTTCAAAGGATTCTTGGAGTTTGTTTTGCAAGAAGTCGTTTTGGGGCAATCCTTGCCCTTCACATCTGAAGACGGTTTCGCAGAGTATAGTGAAAAGATGTGGTGGACTGCCACTAGCAATTGTGGCCATTAGTGGTGTGTTGGCCATAAGAGACACTGGGAATGTTGATGAGTGGGAGAAGATAGATCGAAGTATGCAAGCTGAATTAGAATCCAACGATGGATTTCAATCGGTATTGAAAGTACTGTGGATGAGTTACAATGATTTGCCATACTATCTGAAAAACTGTTTCTTGTACTTATCAGCCTTCCCCGAAGACTATTTGATGAAACGCATGACATTGATTCGGCTATGGGTTGCCGATGGTTTTGTGATGAAAAATCAAAATCTGACTGGTGAAGAAGTTGCAGAGAGTTATCTTAATGAGCTGTTGGGTAGAAACCTTATTCAAGTGGCTGAAACAACCAGGGATGGAAGACTGGCCACAGTACGCATGCATGATATGTTACGTGACCTTGCCCTCAAAAAATCAAAAAATCAAGAGTTTCTGGAAGTTGTCGATGGAGAAACGGCTAGTACGGCATGGGAAAGAAAAATTCGTCGGCTATCCATCCAAAGCAACAGAATCCGTGATATCAAGATGGACGAAAGGCTGTCTAAACTCAGAACATTTCTCATGTGGAAAGAATGGGATCCTTGGTCCGGAGTATCTGTCCAAAGCTTGCTTTGGGGGAACTGTCCTTTGTTGAGGGTGCTAGATTTGGGAGGTGTCCCACTCAAAAAGTTCCCAAATAGAATCGTGGAGCTATACCACTTGAGATATCTAAGCTTGAGGGGCACCCAAGTGGATGCTGTGCCTAACTCCATAGGAAAGCTTCAGAATCTTGAAACGTTGGATCTGAAAGGCACCCTTGTTACGGAGCTACCAATCGAAATTTCGAAGCTCCAACAGCTCCGCCATCTTTTAGTGTATCGGGAGGAATATACTGATATCTATTATGAGTATTTTGGTTTCAAGGCACCAAGAGGGATAGGGGGGGTTGCGGTGTGTGCAGAAGCTTCATTTAATAGAAATGACGGGTGAAGCCGATGACCAGATGATTAGGGAGATAGGGAGGCTAACTCAACTACGGAGGTTAGGAATGAGGGACATTAGAGGGGAAGATGCGGACGCTCTGTGCTCTGCCCTCAATGGATTGACCGACCTCCGTTCGTTGGAGCTGAGATCAGCACAATTGGGTGAGGAGGCCATTGACTTAGATGGTGTCAACACTCCTCCTCGGTATCTTCAGCGCCTGTGTCTGTGGGGAAGTTTACCACAATGGATTTCGACTCTCCAAAACTTGGTAGTTCTGTGTCTGAGGAAGACCAAGTTAAAGGACGATCCACTCGAGTCCTTGAAATCGTTGCCCACCCTAAGAGTGCTTATTCTGTATCGGTGTTATGAGGGAGAGACGCTGTGTTTTAAGGCTGGAGGGTTTCAAAGGCTGAAGAATCTGGAATTGGTTGGATTACAAGGGCTGGAGAGGGTGGAAATTGAGGAGGGCTCTCTACCTTCTTTGGAAGAGCTTTTGATTTACTGGTGCAACTTGTTGAAGGAGGCCCCCGCGGGCATCCAACTCCTCGCCCGACTCAAGCGCATTGGATTGTGGCAACCTTGCTACGATTTGTTCACCCAAATAACAGAACAAATGGGAGATCAAATCGAGAAGAAAGGCCCATCACTCGAGGTATATGGTGGTTTTGGGGATTGAGAAAAACACTGGACAAGCGAAAGGCTGGGATTGCGTCTAAACGTTTCAAGGCTTAATAAAGGAGGTGGTTGACTTTGTCTTTGTTGTGAGCTTCGTCATCTGTTTTGTTGTGCCTAATCCTAGTCTTCCAACTTTCATTTCATTTTTTCCTTTTTTTTTAATGGGTTTTGAATCACTCGAGGTATATGGTGTTTATGGTTCTCTCCAAAGAGACGAACTGTTCTGGAATGACAAACGTAATTCATGTATGTTTGTCCTTAATCAAATAAAAGACTATCAAACTAAGGCTTTGGATCGACAAAAGACCGGATCAATATGTTATCAGATTAACATGACATTAGCCATTCTGATACCCACTGCATTATGCAAGTGGTCCTGAGTTAAAATTATCTGTGTCACAATTGATCTTCCACTTATACATATACATATATTATCTATATTCTTTAATTGTTTTGTTTCCTTTGATTTGAAATGCTTAAATTCAATGCAGGTACCGGAGGAAATCCACTGTTAGGGGAAACAGGCTGCAGAGGAATCAAAACAAACCATTATGAATGGCAATGTAGAGCAATGTTTGACTCTTTGTCCACTGGCGGCAGATTTGCACCACGCTTATGGTTAATGAGACATGTAAAGTAATGATACATACAAAATTTGGCAGCGAGACTGCACATGAGCATGTTATGTTGGCATTGCTGACATACTATTATGAAACCGTACTCCCCTTTGTTTCTAAATATGAAACCTCGTTCACTTCTCCTGATTACTGCTAATGCAGGCACACCAACAATTGTCGAAGGGATCCTCATTGCGGCGATGGCGAGAACCTCCCGTGGCAGGGGCACCGATCGGTGATCCAGATTTCGCGAACTGTGTCAGAGAACTTGTAGGGATGGAGGGTGTGTGGAGGTGCAGTTATCGGGGCTGGAAGGTGAGGGCGTGAGAAGAGTGTTGGGAGGAAAATTATTATTTTAATAGAGATAGGATAGAGTGTTGGGTGCATTATTTAACTCTCATGTTGGGAGAGTGTAGACTTAAATTTAAATTTAAGATGTGCAGATAAATTTTACGAATTTAAGAATCTTGACAGCGGGTAAAGTTGAAAGCACAAATGAAGTACAGCCGCAAGAAGGAAGAGGACGAGATGAAGGGGAAACTAACCAAATCAAATGATTGAAAACAAGGAACTTCAATTGATAAAGAGGAAACTTACATCAGAGGAAGTTACTAGTGGCCACTGAATCAAGAATCCATCTATTTAATCCGATGATATTTTGATGTTCTATAGAAACAGTTTCACCAGGTTGGATGGAAGCCTAAAATAAATGAATGAAACCATCCAACCTGGTGAAACTGTTATTTGGATAAATGAAGGAAACTATCAACCTGGTTTGATACGGAATGAAACAAGAAAACAGAACAGAGAAGAAGGAAACTGAATTATTTGTTATATTGTTGTATTACAGTACATTGACAATGTGTATTTATAAGAAGATTAATGTGAGGAATTCATTATTCTCCCCCTGATACACCCCTGCAAGATGGCGAGTATGGATCTGAGACCGACATGCAACGGAAAAAACTTTGTAGACGTGACGTGAGGGGCTTAGTAAACGAAAGGGTATTATTATTGCAAATTAATTTTACACAGCAGGTTTTTTATAGTAAATTACAGGTTTGCTTTGTAAAAAAAAAAAAAAAGTAACCGTTAAAGGAATGATTTTTCACGGTCCCTGTTAATTTTAGTCGCATATCAAACACGAAAACAAATTAATTTTCACACATGTTTTTTTTCCACCGATTCACTTTTCTTTCCTTTTTTTCATACCAATCAAACACAGCGCATAGGATGCCATGCTTAGTAGGGTCTGAGGGAGGCTGCGGTGCTCCAGATTCGAGTACACACCCGGGATCGAGTGATGAGATTCGATTCGTCCAGACAATAGTGCGTTCACTGTTCACATCAACATCCAGACGTGAAAGGGACGAATGCTAACCAGTTACACCAACTGTTCACTGTTCACATCGACCTCCACAATCATCGCACTACTACACATTTGACAAGCAGGTGGGAGGTCTGAAGCGAATGGCGGAGGGTGCAGTGGGATACGTCCTGAACAAGCTTGATGCATTCACCCACGAAGAGTGGCGGCTGCTACGCGAAGTTCACCGAGGCATCGAAGATGTAAGGCGAGAGTTGCAGCAGATGACGGCTTTCCTCCGGGTGGCCGACGCCAACCCATATCCTGACCCACAGCTCCAAGCCTGGGTCACCCAAGTCCGGCAAGTATCCTACGACACCGAGGACGTGCTAGATGAATATTTCCGGCTTTGTTTCCACCGCCCAGGAGGTCGACTCATTCGTATATTATTTTCAGTCAAGAAGTTGAAATCCCGCCGCCAAATCGCTGCAGACATACAGAGTATCAAGTCCCGAGTCATTAAGATATGGGAGAGTCATCAGAGATACCTTCTCCACAACCCTCAATTCCAAGATCAACCCTCCCACTTTAGTTGGTTTCCTCCCAACACTCCCATCAAATGGCACGATCCCAGAAGGGATGCGCTTTTGAGGCCAGAAGAGGATCCGGTAGGCATGGACAAACCCAAGGCCGAAATTTTGCAGTTGCTCGGCGAGATTGGAGGAGGTGGTTCAGGAGGGCTCAAAGTTGTTTCCATTGTCGGAATGGGCGGTTTAGGGAAGACCACGCTGGCCACAAAGGTTTACAATGAGGTGAAGCCTCAGTTTCAGTTGTGTGCGAAAATCAATGTCTCCCAATCCTTTAATGAGAAGGGCGTATTGAAAAATCTCATCCATCAGGCGTGCAAGGAATTGGAAATGAATGATGCGCAGCGTCACAAAGTGGAATCAACGATGGACAAGGACGATGCTGACTTGACAGAAATTGTTCTTGATTTGCTGCGTCCAAAAAGGTACTTGATTCTGTTAGATGATGTGTGGTATATAAATGACTGGAACAAACTCAAAGTTGTGTTCCCAGACAACCAATGCTGCGGGAGCCGTATACTACTGACTACGCGGATTCGAGAAGTTGCTGCTACCACAGGTAATGGAAAATTCTACGAGATGTCCCTGTTGTCTGCAACGGATTCTTGGAGTTTGTTTTGCAAGAAGTCGTTTTGGGGCAATCCTTGCCCTTCACATCTGGAGACGATTTCGCAGAGGATAGTGAAAAGATGCGGTGGACTGCCACTAGCAATTGTGGCCATTAGTGGTGTTTTGGCCATAAGAGACACTGAGAATGTTGATGTGTGGGAGAAGATTGATCGAAGTATGCAAGCTGAATTAGAATCCAACGATGGATTTCAATCGGTATTGAAAGTACTGAGGATGAGCTACAATGATTTGCCATTCTATCTGAAAAGCTGTTTCTTGTACTTATCAGCCTTCCCCGAAGACTGGTTGTTGCCACGCATGGCATTAATTCGGCTATGGGTTGCCGATGGCTTGGTGATGAAAAATCAAAATCTGACTCGCGAAGAAGTTGCAGACAGTTATCTTAATGAGCTGGTGGGTAGAAACCTTATTCAAGTGGCTGAAACAACACAGGATGGAAGACTGGCCTCGGTGCGCCTGCATGATATGTTACGTGCGATTGCCCTCGAAAAATCAAAAAATCAAGAGTTTCTGGAAGTTGCCGATGGAGAAACGGCTAGTACGGAAAGAAAAATTCGTCGGTTATCCGTCGAAAGCAGCAGAATCCATGATATCAAGATGGACGAAAGGCTGTCTAAACTTAGAGCATTTCTCATCATGTGGGGAGAAAGTTATCCTGGTTCTGTAGTATCTGTCGAAAGCTTGCCTTGGGGGAACTGCCCTTTGTTGAGGGTGCTAGATTTGGGAGGTGTCCCACTCAAAAAGTTCCCAAATAGAATCGTGGAGCTATACCACTTGAGATATCTAAGCTTGAGGAACACCCAAGTGGATGCGGTGCCTAACTCCATAGGAAAGCTTCAGAATCTTGAAACGTTGGATCTGAAACACACCCTTGTTACGGAGCTACCAATCGAAATTTCAAAGCTCCAACAGCTCCGCCATCTTTTAGTGTATCGATTGGTACCTGGACCTGAAATCTATGAGAGTCGTGGTTTCAAGGCACCAGGAGGGATAGGGGGGTTGCAGTCTTTGCAGAAGCTTTGTTTAATAGAAATGACGGGTGAAGAAATGGAGATAGGGAAGCTAACTCAACTACGGAAGTTAGGAGTGAGGGACATCAGAGGGGAAGATGTGAAGGCTCTGTGCTCTGCCCTCAATGGATTGACCAACCTCCGTTCGTTGGAGCTGAGATCAGCACAATCGGGTGAGGAGGCTATTGACTTAGATGGTGTCGACTCTCCACCTCCGTATCTTCAGCGCCTGTGTCTGTGGGGAAGTTTTCCACAATGGATTCCGACTCTCCAAAGCTTGGTGCGCCTGTGTCTGAGAAAGACCAAGTTGAAGGAGGATTCATTTGAGTCCTTGAAAGCGTTGCCCACCCTAAGAGTGCTTATTCTCCATCGGTGTTACGAAGGAGAGACGCTGTGTTTTACGGGTGTAGGGTTTCCAAGGCTTAAGATTCTGGAATTGATTGGATTACAAGGGCTGGTGAGGGTTAAAATTGAGGAGGGCTGTCTACCTTCTTTGGAACAGCTTTTGACTTACCATTGCAACTCGTTGATGGAGTTCCCGGCTGTCCAATTTTGGTGCGTCTCAAACCAAATTCGTTGAGGGAACCTTCTGACGATTTGTTCACCCAAATAAGAGAGCGAATCCAGAACTAAGGCCCATCGCTCGATTGTTCTTGGGATTGGCTGGGATTGAGAAAAACACTGGCCAAAAGCGGAAGGCCTGTATTGGATTTAAACGTTTCAAGGCTTAAAGGAGGTGGTGGACTTTGTCTTTGTTGTGTGTGAGATTCATCATATCTGTTTTGTTGTGCCTCATCCTAATCTTCCAACTTTCATTTCATTTTTTTTTAAATGGGTTTTGATGATATTTATGTTTATGGTTCTCACCAAAAAGATGTACTGTTCGGGAATGACCAACGTAATGTATGTATGTTTGTCTTTGTTGTGAGCCTCAATGCCTCGTCATATCTGTTTTGTTGTGTCTCATCCTATTCTTCCAACCTTCATTTCATTTTTTTTAATTGGTTTTGTTGATATTTATGTTTAGTGTTCTCTCGAAAAAGATGAACTGTTCTGGAATGACCAACATGATATATGTATGTTTGACCGGATCAATATGTTATTAGATTAACATGACATTAGCCATTCTGATACCCACTACATTATGCAAGTGGTCCTGAGTCAAGATTATCTGTCACAGTTGATCTTCCACTTATACACATATATACATACCTATATTATTTAATTGTTTTGTTTCCTTTGATTTGAAATGCTGAAATGCAATGCAGGATCAATGTGTTATCAGATTAACATGACATTAGCCATCTGGTACCCACTACATTATGCAAGTGGTCCTGAGTCGAGATTATCTGTGTCACAATTGATCTTCCACACACACACACACACACACACACACACACATATATATGCATATATTATATATATTCTTTAATTGTTTTTTTCCCTTTGATTTGAAATGCCTAAATGCAATGCAGGTACCGGTGGAAATTCACTGTTAGGGGAAATAGGCTGCAGAGGAATCAAAACAAACCATTGTGAATGCTTTAAAACTAGGAGGATTCGAACCTAGAACCTCACATAGAGAATCAAGTGCAAGTCACCAACCGGGTGCATGGGGCAAAGGGATCTGATCTTGTATTCATAATTGCTGGTATGGGAGGTGGCACGGGTTTCGGGTCAGGGCTTATTCTTTGGCTTCTGAGAGATTTGTGGAGGGAAATTAATGCTAAACATTTTTTGGTCAATGTGGAGCAAGACTCTTTGTCCACTGGCCTGTGAAAGGCAGCAGATTTGCACCACACTTATAGGTTAATGAGACACGTAAAGTAATGATACATACCGAAGTCATTCGAAACACTATAATGAACGTATTTGGCAGCGAGACTGGACATCAGCATGTTGGCATTGCTGACATACTATAATGAAACCGTACACCCCTTTGTTTCTGAATATGAAACCTCGTTCACTTCTGGGACGGTCATGCCATTCTTTATTTTCCATTGTATGTATGATAATCTTGAAACCCAAATGGCAACGCGCTCTCTGGCAATGTTACCGCATTCACCTAAGATAGCACATAATCCGAGCCAGACCGGGGAGAAGGAAATGGGAAGTCGACCTAGCCCTGCTTGCAAGTACTCGTTTGTTGTAATACTGTTTGCCTTCGTCATATCGATTTGCATTTCATAACATTTTTGAGACATGTTACTCCTTATATATGGCATTCTTTGGAGACGTGAGATAATACTCCAATAATTTTTTTCTTTGTCACGATGAAAAATGAGTTTTTTTAAATTTTTATAAAAAATTAATAAAAATATAATATGATAGATTCAAGCAATAATATCAAAAAAAAAGTGAAAAAAACTTTAAACCAATTAAATTAGTTTTCAAAAAAAAAAAAGAATTTACAAATAAAAGATATCTAAAACTTGTTTTAAAAACTAATTACTTTAATTTAAATAAAGTAATATCTTATTTAGAAAATAAGTGTAACGAACACTTTATAAATCAAATTATGTTTTTAAAAGAACATCATATTTTGAGTTCTAAAAACGAAACGGCCCATACTCATAATATTAATCCTTATAGAAAAAAAAAAAGAAAAAAACCATCACACAGCGTTTACTCGTAATATATTTTGTCATAAGGTAAAAAAAATCATAAATGATAAGTTTTAAAAATCCATTAGCATTATTGGTATAATCAAACTTATAATATGATGATGAATAATATAATTTTTTAATAAATAAATAGTAAATAATAAAAGGTTAAATATAGAGTGAAATTATTTATTTTATTAATTTTTTATTAAAATAAAGAGCTACACTTAAATATAAGCAGAGTAAGAGTATAGACCCTGACTGTTCAAATACCTACTCGGTACTCTCACACATTTGACAAGCAGGTGGGAGGTCTGAAGCGAATGGCGGAGGGTGCAGTGGGATACGTCCTGAACAAGCTTGATGCACTCACCCACGAAGAGTGGCGGCTGCTACGCGAAGTTCACCGAGGCATCGATGATGTAAGGCGAGAGTTGCAGCAGATGACGGCTTTCCTCCGGGTGGCCGACGCGAACCCAGATCCTGACCCACAGCTCCAAGCCTGGGTCACCCAAGTCCGACAAGTTTCCTACGACACCGAGGACGTGCTAGATGAATATTTCCGGCTTTGTTTCCACCGCCCAGGAGGTCGACTCCTTCGTATATTATTCTCAGTCAAGAAGTTGAAATACCGCCGCCAAATCGCTGCCGACATACAGAGTATCAAGTCCCGACTCATTAAAATATGGGAGAGTCATCAGAGATACCTTCTCCACAACCCTCAATTCCAAGATCAACCCTCCCACCTTAGTTGTTGTTTTCCTCCCAACACTCCCATCAAATGGCACGATCCCAGAAGGGATGCGCTTTTGAGGCCAGAAGAGGATCCGGTAGGCATGGACAAACCCAAGGCCGAAATTTTGCAGTTGCTCGGCGATATTGGAGGAGGTGGTTCAGGAGGGCTCAAAGTAGTTTCCATTGTCGGAATGGGCGGTTTAGGGAAGACCACGCTGGCCACAAAGGTTTACAATGAGGTGAAGCCTCATTTTGAGTTGTGTGCTAAAATCAATGTCTCCCAATCCTTCAATGTGAGTGAGGTATTGAAACATCTCATCCGTCAGGCGCGCAAGGGAACGAATGAAGTGGAATCGACGATGGACATGGACGAGGCTGTCCTGAAAGAATTTGTTCTTGAGTTTTTGCGTCCAAAAAAGGTACTTGATTTTATTAGATGATGTGTGGGATATAAAGGCATGGAACACCCTCAAAGTTGTCTTCCCAGACAACGCTTGCTGCGGGAGCCGTATACTACTGACTACGCGGAATCGTGATGTTGCTTCTACCACAGGTAATCGAAAATTCTATGAGATTTTGCCGTTGTCTTCACTGGATTCTTGGAGGTTGTTTTGCAAGAAGTCGTTTTGGGGCAGTCCTTGCCCTCCACCACATCTGGAGACGATTTCGCAGAGGATAGTGAAAAGATGTGGTGGACTGCCACTAGCAATTGTGGCCATTAGTGGTGTGTTGGCTATAAGAGACACTGGGAATGTTGATGAATGGGAGAAGATTGATCGAAATATGCAAGCTGTATTAGAATCCAACGATGCATCGAAAGTACTGTGGATGAGTTACAATGATTTGCCGTACTATCTCAAAAACTGTTTCTTGTACTTATCAGCCTTCCCCGAAGACTGCTTGATGAAACGCATGGAATTGATTCAGCTATGGGTTGCCGATGGTTTTGTGATGAACGATCAAAAGCTGACCTGTGAAGAAGTTGCAGACAGTTATCTTAATGAGCTGGTGGGTAGAAACCTTCTTCAAGTGGCTGAAACAAGCAGGGATGGAAGACTGGCCTCAGTGCGCATGCATGATATGTTACGTGACCTTGCCCTCCAAGAATCAAAAAATCAAGAGATTCTGGAATTTGTCGATGGAGGAACGGTTAGTACGGACTTGGGAAGTAAAATTCGTCGGTTATCCATCCGAAGCAACAGAATCCATGATATCGAGGTGGACAGTAGGCTGTCTAAACTTCGAACATTTATCGCGTGGGGAACCAGGGATCGTCTGTCTCGGTCTTGGGCATATACCCAAGACGTGCGTTCGGGAAACATCTCCGCTTTTTCGAGGGTGCTAGATCTGGGAGGGAACTGCCCTTGGTTGAGGGTGCTAGATTTGCGAGGTGCCCCCCCCTCATGACGTTCCCAAATACAATCGCGGAGCTATACCACTTGAGATATCTAAGCTTGAGGGAGACACTTGTGGCAGCGGTGCCGAACTCCATAGGAAAGCTTCAGAATCTTGAAACGTTGAATCTGAAAGGCACTTTTGTTAGGGAGCTACCAATCGGAATTTTAAAGCTCCGCCATCTCCGCCATCTTTTAGTATGTCGGACGCGTCTTGAAAAAAGGTTTGTTTTATGATCCTTTTTCTGTCACTTACGATAATGGTGGTTTCAAGGCACCAGGAGCGATAGGGGGTTGCAGTGTTTGCAGAAGCTTTGTTCCATAGAATTGACGGGTGAGGCCAATGACCAGATGATTAGTGAGATAGAGAAGCTAACTCAACTACGGAGCATAGGAATGAGTGGCATGCGAGGGGAAGATGGGAAGGCTCTGTGCTCTGCCCTCAATGGATTGACCAACCTCCGTTCGTTGATGCTGATATCAGCACGATTGGGTGAGGAGGCCATTGACATAGATGGTGTCAACTCTCCTCCTCGGTATCTTCAGCGCCTGTATCTGTGGGGAAGTTTACCATTTCCACAATGGATTTTGACTCTCCAAAACTTGGTGGTCCTGTGGCTGAGATGCACCAAGTTAAAGGACGATCCACTCGAGTCCTTGAAAGCGTTGCCCACCCTAAGAGTGCTTAATCTCTATTGGTGTTATGAGGGAGAGACGCTGTGTTTTAAGGCTGGAGGGTTTCCAAGGCTCAAGAATGTGGAATTGCTTGGATTACGAGTGCTGAAGAGAGTCCAAATTGAGGAGGGCTCTGTACCTTCTTTGGAAGAGCTTTTTATTGACGGGTGCACATCGTTGAAGGAGGCCCCCGCGGGCATGCAATTTCTGGCCCGACTAAAGCGTATTGGATTGTGGCAACCTTCCTACGATTTGTTCACCCAAATAACAGAACACATCGAGAAGAAATGCCCATCAGTCGAGTTATATGGTAGTATTGATGCCCGGCATCCGCTAGATGCGGAGGGCTGGCCGGCTGGGACTGGGTATAAACGTTTCAAGGCTTAAGACGTGGTTGACTTTGTCTTTGTTGTGAGCTTCATCATATCTGTTTGCGTGTGCCACATCCTATTCTTCCGACCTTCATTTCATATTTTTTTTTCTTTTTTTCTAATGAGTTTTGATGATATTTATGTTTATGGTTCTCCCCAAAAAAGACGAACTGTTCTGAAATGACCAACGTAATATATGTATGTTTGTCCTGAATAAAATAAAAGACTATCAAACTAAGGCTTTGGATCGACAGAAGACCGGATATAGGGTAAATAAAATCATAAATGATAAGTTTTAAAAATCCATTAGCATTACGCATTATATAATATAGTAGTACTAGCACCGACGGAGAAGTCATCTGAGAAGACAGAATGTTGTCCCGTAGTAAAAGCCATTTTCTGGAAGTAGTGAAGAATTCAAATACACCCGCAATTTTTCTTTTAATTTTTGTCGTGGGATCATGCCTAACTGAAAGAATGACAAAGACAAAATAATTCAGTATAATAAATATTAAATATATTTTTTATTTGAAAATTTGAAAATTTGAAAAAGTATAAAACAATGCATTATTTCCTATAATTTAATGATATTGGATTTTATATTGAGTTTCAATAAAATGATTAAAAAACCATCCTCTTTTGTGTAAATTATATTAGAATAAAAATAATCTTTGTTTGTTAACTTTAAAAGGAGACTAGTTTATTTTAAATATTGGCAATATTCTGTTATAAAAACAGAAAATGATGAAAAAGGAGGAAGAAATTGGTTTGGACTTTGGAGGGCCATTAGGAGGATAAGGAGTTTGGTAGTTTGTGGGATTGGGGTCTCATGGAGAGTATAAGGATTTAGGAACATTATTCAATGGTTTGAATAGAAATGTTTAAAAAGTAGAATTATATAACGAGGACGAAATTAGATATGAAGATCAAAAGTAGAAAAACAAAGAGGAGAGGAGAATTCAATGTAAGTCATATAAAAAGTGTAGACATAAATTTAGATATAGAATATGATCATGAGAAGTTTAACCATTAGTTTTATTTATAGGTTAAGTAAATCGTAAGTCCTTTAAAAACTTTTAATGGGAAAAAATTAAATAAATAATTAAAAATATTATTTTCAAGAAACATGATAACAAAATTATAATATTATGAAATTAGTGTAGACATTTAGATTTTATTCTTATATAAACTGTTTTTTGTATTGAGTTTTGATTCAATTTTTTTTCTCAACTTATACTTATCAAACCTTATATCTTCCTTTCTTGATATTGTAAGCTTATCTTTGAATGTCCTAATGGAGTCCTGCATTGCGTCTTCTCATTGAATTTTATATCAATACTTCTATTTTGATATTCTATATTGAAATGGCTTTTTCTTTTTTTTTTGTTTCGAATCTACTTGTAAGATTCCATAATTCCTAATGTCTAAATGAGTTGATTTAAATATTAAAAATGGCTGGAATTCCATCTTATCCCCTTACAACTATTATCACACTTAAAATTTATATTAGTACTCATCATTTCACCATATCTATCTATGTAGGTATAAACACGTACTATCTAGTGTAACTTGCTAATAAATGGTAACCAGCTACACTTGACTTTTGAGTCAACAGCCGTGATCGAGATGATGAGATTCAATTCGGGAGCTACACCTATTTGTTCCTAACCCTGACTGAACAAATACCAACTCAGTACTCACACATTTGACAAGCCGGGAGGTCTGAAGAGAATGGCGGAGAGTGCAGTGGGATGCCTCCTGAACAAGCTTGATGCCTTCACTCACGAAGAGTGGCGGCTGCTACGCCAAGTTCACCAAGGCATCGACGATGTAAGGCAGGAGTTGCAGCACATGACGGCTTTCCTCCGGGTGGTCGACGCGAACCCACATCTTGACCTGCAGCTCCAAGCCTGGGTCAACCAAGTCCGGCAAGTTTCCTACGACAGCGAGGACGTACTAGATGAATATTTCCGGCGTTGTTCCAACCGCCCAGAAGGTCTACTCAATCGTATATTATTTTCAGTCAAGAAGTTGATATTCCGCCGCCAAATCGCTGCCGACATACAGAGTATCAAGTCCCGATTCATTAAAATACGGGACAGTCGTCAGAGATACCACCTCGACAACCCTCAATTCAAAGATCAAGCCTCCCACCTTGGTTGTGTTCCTCCCAATACTCCCGTCAGATTGCACGATCCTAGAACGGATGCGCTTTTGAGGCCAGAAGAGGATCCTGTAGGCATGGACAAACCCAAAACCGAACTTTTGCAGTTGCTCGGCGTGACTGGAGGAGGTTGTTCAGGAGGGCTCAAAGTTGTTTCCATTGTCGGAATGGGCGGTTTAGGGAAGACCACGCTGGCCACAAAGGTTTACAATGAGGTGAAACCTCATTTTGAGTTGTTTGCTAAAATCAATGTCTCCCAATCCTTCAACGTGAATGAGGTATTGAAACATCTCAACCACCAGCTGGGATTGACGATGGACAAGGACGTGGCTGACCTGAAACTGAAAGAAATTGTTCTTGATTCGTTGCGTCCAAAAAGGTACTTGATTCTGTTAGATGATGTGTGGAATTTAAATGCATGGAACGCCCTTAAAGTTGTCTTCCCAGACAACCCATGCTGCGGGAGTCGTATACTACTGACTACGCGGAATCGTGATGTTGCTGCTACCGCAGGTAATGGAAAATTCTATGAGATGTCGACGTTGTCTTCAAAGGATTCTTGGAGTTTGTTTTGCAAGAAGTCGTTTTGGGGCAATCCTTGCCCTTCACATCTGAAGACGGTTTCGCAGAGTATAGTGAAAAGATGCGGTGGACTGCCACTAGCCATTGTGGCCATTAGTGGTGTGTTGGCCATAAGAGACACTGGGAATGTTGATGAGTGGGAGAGGATAGATCGAAGTATGCAAGCTGAATTAGAATCCAACGAAGGATTTCAATCGGTATTGAAAGTACTGTGGATGAGTTACAATGATTTGCCATACTATCTCAAAAACTGTTTCTTATTCTTATCAGCCTTCCCCGAAGACTACTTGATGAAACGCACTGAATTGATTCATCTATGGGTTGCCGATGGTTTTGTGATGAAAAATCAAAATCTGACTTGTGAAGAAGTTGCAGAGAGTTATCTTAATGAGCTGGTGGTTAGAAACCTTATTCAAGTGGCTGAAACAAGCAGGGATGGAAGACTGACCTCAGTGCGCATGCATGATATGTTACGTGACATTGCCCTCGAAAAATCAAAAAATCAAGAGTTTCTGGAATTTGTCGATGGAGAAACGGTTTGTGCGGCATGGGGAGGAAAAATTCGTCGGTTATCCATCCGAAGCAACAGAACCCATGATATCGAGATGGACAATAGGCTGTCTAAACTTCGAACATTTATCGTGTGGGGAACCAGGGATCGTCTGTCCAGGTCCAAGGTATCATTTCTCTCAAGCGTGCTTTCGGGGAAGAACTCCGCTTTGTCGAGGGTGCTAGATTTTGGAGGGAACTGCCCTTGGTTGAGGGTGCTAGATTTGAGAGGTATCCCACTCAAGGTGTTCCCAAATAAAATCGCGGAGCTATACCACTTGAGATATCTAAGCTTGAGGGAGACCCTAGTGAAAGCGGTGCCTAACTCCATAGGAAAGCTTCAGAATCTTGAAACGTTGAATCTGAAAGGGACCCTTGTTAGGGAGCTACCAATCGGAATTTTAAAGCTCCACAAGCTCCGCCATCTTTTAGTGCGTTGGGTGCGTTGTGGAGCAATTTCATTTTACGATTCTCTTGCTCTCACCGGCGATGATTGTGGTTTCAAGGCACGAGGGATAGGGGGGTTGCACTGTTTGCAGAAGCTTTGTTCCATAGAATTGACGGGTGAAGCCAATGTCCAGATGATTATTGAGATAGGGAGGCTAACTCAACTACGGAGCTTAGGAATGATGGGCATTAGAAGGGAAGATGCGAAGGCTCTGTGCTCTTCCCTCAATGGATTGACCAACCTCCGTTCGTTGGAGCTGAGATCAGCACAATTGGGTGAAGAGGCCATTGACTTAGATGGTCTTAGCTCTCCTCCTCGGTATCTTCAGCGCCTGTATCTGAGCGGAAGTTTACCATCACCACAATGGATTTCGACTCTCCAAAACTTGGTGTTCTTGTGTCTGAGTGAGACCAAGTTGAAGGACGATCCACTTGAGTCCTTGAAAGCGTTGCCCACCCTAAGAGTGCTTATTCTCTCTTGGTGTTATGAGGTAGAGACGCTGTGTTTTAAGGCTGGAGGGTTTCCAAGGCTCAAGGATCTGGAATTGGAAGGATTACAAGGGCTGGAGAGGGTGGAAATTGAGGAGGGCTCTCTAACTTCTTTGGAAGAGCTTTCGATTTACTTGTGCAGATCGTTGAAGGAGGCCCCCGCGGGCATGCAATTTCTCTCCCGACTAAAGCGTATTGGACTGTGGCAACCTTCCTACGATTTGTTCACCCAAATAACAGAACAAATCGAGAAGAAATGCCCATCAGTCGAGTTATATGGTAGTGTTGATGACCGGCAGCTGGGAGAAGCGGAGGGCTGGCCGGCTGGGACTGGGTTTAAACGTTTCAAGGCTTAAGAGGTGGTTGACTTTGTCTTTGTTGTGAGCTTCATCATATCTGTTTTCTTGTGCCACAAACTTTTCTTCCAACCTTCATTTCATTTTTTTTAATGGGTTTTGATGATATTTATGTATATGGTTCTCTCCAAAAAGATGAACGATATTTATGTTTATGAAGAAAGGTATATAAAAGGAGTAATGTTGAAATCCGGTGATTGCGGAGCCTCAACCCTTCCAAACTGCTCCGTATCCAGATCAAGCCGGAATATGAAAACAGAGTTATCTTTGTGGGAGTCGGAGACCAGTCAGTTAATTCCAGCTAAGTTTAAATTAGCTTTAGCTATCCATTATAACTTAATAGGATTAGAGATGCTCTAACGTGACATTAGCCATTCTGATACCCACTACATTATGCAAGTGGTCTTGAGTCAAGATTATCTGTCACAATTGATCTTCTACTTATACATATCTATACATATATTATCTTTATTCTTTAATTGTTTTATTTCCTTTGATTTGGAAGGCTTAAATGCAATGCAATGGGAATCCACTGTTATGGGAATAGGCCGCATAGGAATCAAAACTAACCATTGTAAATGCTTCACAATCAGGACTCAAGCCTGGAACTTTGCATAAAAAATCAACTGCAAATTAAATCACCAACCGGGCTGGTTGGTTAAGCTCTGGGGATAAAGGGTTCTGATCTTGTATTCATAATTGCTGGTATGGGAGGTGACACGGGTTCTGGGTCAAGCCTTATTCTTTGGATTCTGAGAAATTTGAGAGGCTTCTGAGAGATTTGTGGAGGGAAATTAATGGTAAACAAAAAATTTCATTGTAGAGCAATCTTTAACCAAACAGTTTTTTGTCCGCTGGCCTCTGAAAGGCAGCAGATTTGCACCACACTGGTAGGTTAACGAGACATGCAGAGTAATGATACATACGAAAACACTATAATGAACGTATTTGACAGTGAGACTGCACATAAGCATGTTGGCATTGCTGACATACTATAATGAAACCGTACTCCCCTTTGTTTCTGAATATGAAACCTCGTTCGCTTCTCCTGATTACTGCAAATGCAGGCACACCGACAATTGTCAAAGGGATCCTCATTGGAACGGTCATGCCGTTCTTTATTTTCATTGTATGTATGAAAATCTTGAAACCCAAATGGTAACGCCTCAGCCAAACCGAACTCATACATTGGGGAGAAGGAAATGGGAAGTCCAATATCTCTGGCAATGTTAACTGCATTCATTGATGCGTAGTGCTAATGGATTTTTAAAACTTATCACTTGTGATTTTTTTTTTACCTTATAAAAAAAATATTACGAGTAAACGCTGTGTGATTGGGTTTTTTTTTTCTTTTTTCTATAATAATTAATATTATGAGTAAGAGTAATTCCAACCCGCCTTCTATTATCAGGCTGAAAAATGTTAAAATTTTCATTCTCCATTGACTCTTTCTACGCTCTTTCTCATCTCTATCTTTCTTCTCTCCGCCGGCTCCATCGCCGTTGCCTCCATCACCAAAGAAACCGGCCACTGCCGCCGTCGAATTTTTTGGGACGGCAGTGATGGTGAGGACCTCGCCCAACAGGGGCATCGATCGGGGAGCGGCGGGGGAATTGATCGGGGGCGGGGAGCACCAATCAGCAGCACGAATCGAAGGGGCAGCGGCGATGGGGAGAACCTCCCGTGGCAGGGGCACCGATCGGTGATCCAGATTTCGCGGACTGTGTAAGAGAACCTGTAGGGATGGAGGGTGTGCGGAGGTGCAGCGGTCGGGGATGGAAGGTCTGGGCTTGAGCTGAGAAAAGATAGGTTTGGGAAGAAAAATTATTATTTTAATAGGAATAGGGATAAAATATAATAGTGTTAGAATTAGGTTTTAAAAATAAATTTTTACACGTAAAAAATTGTTTATATTTAAAGAAAAAAGACAGTATTTTTAGAATTGCTCTAAGAGCCGCCTGGTTATTAGAATTCAAAATATGATTTTCTTTTTAAAACATAATTTGATTTATACGTTATCCTTGTTTTTTAAATAAAATATTATTCTATTTAAATTAAAATAGTTATTTTTTATTTATAAATTTAAATTTATTTATTTATACCTAATTTAATTTTTTAAGATCTATTTTAACTATTTTAAGTGTTTTTGTTCTCTTTCTTTCTTCTATTATTTGGATTCATCCTATTATGTTTTTATTAATTTTTATAAAATTAATTTGAAAAAAAAATAAAATAAAACTCATTTTTCTCTTGGGACGAAGAGAGAGAGTCTTGAAAATATTATCACACGTTTTCAAAGGTAAATATATATAAAAAGTAATAGCACTGACATCGAATCATTTAAAGTCATCTTTAATTTTTGAAACTGCTGGTTTTAAATGACAGTATATCTAGCTAAAAGCGCACATTAGATTAGTCAAACGTTCCTTTCCATCGTGGCGGTGTGGAACCAAGAGTTGGCTCTTTAGTTTTAGTGGCTCTAAAACTAAATAAGGCCCCCTTTACGATATACTTTAAAAGAATTATATATCTTAATTTCTTTTTTTCTATTAAATAAACACAAAAATTTTACATAGGAAGCAAAACTAAAAGTCAATCATAATAAAACAATAACAAAAGTAGAATTTCATCGTGAAGCCACCCAAACAAACATAGAATAACATAGCTCAGTGGAATTAAATCTATAAATAATATCAATATTAAAGAAATGTTAAAATAAGAAAAAAAAAACTAGAAAAGAATGAAAATCTCACCAACAGGTTTATCAAACAAAATCGCACGGCTGATTTTTTTTATTTCAATTTTTGGATCAATTTTGATTCCGCATCTTTTTTTAACTCTATTTATGATTGTTTGATCCATGGTTACTTGGGACAATAACATCTTTTTAATTTTTCTTCTACTTTCTTTTTTTAAAGTAATATAAAACAATTATAATTTAGAAAATTGTTAAAATCTCTTCAAAGAATAAGTTCTTAAAAATAATCAAAAAAAGTTTATTAAACAAAAATTAAGAAAAAGTCAGGATGAAAATGTAAGGAAAAAAGAAAATAAGAACAACAAATTACCTAGAACTAGAAAACCCTAAATCATCAATTTCATCAAAATAATATAAATTTATAGGAGAATAAAGAGACTTAGAAAAAGTAATAATAATTTTTGATTTAAGATTCCCAAACTAATTGTAACAATTGGAACGTGTCACGTGTTGTGCTGGTTCTGCTGTGCCGGTACGGTGGGAGATTGGGAGTCTGCAATTTACAGTCTCGTAATATTGTAGCGTTGTAGTCGTAAAGAAAGAGTGAAGAGAGTTAATGACTTAATGACATATACATAATACATCTATTTATTAATTTTATATTTAAAATAGTTTTTTAAATATATATCCGGCCCAACCCATGTCTGTAGGGCCTGCATCTAACTTATAATTTGTAAATATTAAATTATTAATCATACCAACAGTTCAACACGCAACAGTACTCCAGGCAGACGATAGAGGATGCAGTGGCGTCTGAGACTGAAGCCATGGTGGAGAACTGAAGGCTGGAGAGGGATGAAGAAGATCAAATTGGTATCCGGAGGATCCCCAAAATTAGAGGCCTCAACCTGCAAAAAGGCAGGGCTGGCTGGAACCGATAAAAGACCAACTGGGGATGATGAAAGGTAACAATGATATTTCTGTTATATCTCTTTTAACGCTTTGTTTCTTTTTTTCATTTATAAAATTATTAAAAAATAATTTTTAATTGTTTTTATATTTTCTTTATACCAACCAAATAATTATGTGGAAAAAACATTTTTATTCTTTTTCTTTTTACACTTTTTTTTTCACAATTTTTCACCTAAATTTTTTCACCCCATTAACATAGGAGACGAGGTTCCATTCGCTTAGACAATACATGCAGGCGTGAAAGGAAAGGAGTGGCGTAAGGGGGAGTTTGGATTAGCTTCTGAGCAAAGTTAGCTCTTGAATTTTATTGATATTTATTTTAAAAATTAATTATTAGATTAGATATTTTATAGTATAATGGTAAAATTAAGATGACGGTTAAATTTTATATAAATTAAATTATAAAAAATATAAAAATAAATAAATAAAATTTTATTTATTAAAAGTAAATTTTTATAATTAAATTTTCATAAAAACTAGATTGTTTTAAAATTTTATAATCATAATATATATTACATAAATATTTAATCTAATAATTAATTTTTAAAATAAATATCGAATAAAATCTAAATGTAGTGCTCCAGATTCGAGTCCACACCCGTGATCGAGATGATTAAATTCGTTTCGTTTGGACAGTAGTACGTCCACTGTCCACATGCAGGCCGCTGGGTTTAAAGAAAAAAAATTGAAACTGCACCATAAATAATATTAGCAATAAATTTAACTTCAAATATCATCTTGAATAAAACTTTTTTAATCAAGCTATCTCACGCATTTGACAACCAGCTGGGAGGTCCGAAGCGAATGGCGGAGAGTGCAGTGAGATACCTCCTGAACAAGCTTGATGCCTTCACCCACGAAGAGTGGCGGCTGCTACGCGAAGTTCACCAAGGCATCGAAGATGTAAGGCGAGAGTTGCAGCAGATGACGGCTTTCCTCCGGGTGGCCGACGCCAACCCATATCCTGACCCACAGCTCCAAGCCTGGGTCACCCAAGTCCGACAAGTTTCCTACGACACCGAGGACGTGCTAGATGAATATTTCCGGCTTTGTTTCCGTCGCCCAGGAGGTCGACTCCTTCGTATATTATTCTCAGTCAAGAAGTTGAAATACCGCCGCCAAATCGGTGCCGACATACAGAGTATCAAGTCCCGAGTCATTAAAATATGGGAGAGTCATCAGAGATACCTTCTCCACAACCCTCAATTCCAAGATCAACCCTCCCACCTTAGTTGTTGTTTTCCTCCCAACACTCCCATCATATGGCACGATCCTAGAACGGATGCGCTTTTGAGGCCAGAAGAGGATCCGGTAGGCATGGACAAACCCATAGCCGAACTTTTGCACTTGCTCGGCAAGATTGGAGGTGGGTCAGGGCTCAAAGTTGTTTCCATTGTCGGAATGGGCGGTTTAGGGAAGACCACGCTGGCCACAAAGGTCTACAATGAGGTGAAGCCTCGTTTTGAGTTGTGTGCTAAAATCAATATCTCCCAATCCTTCAATGTGAAGGAGGTATTGAAACATCTCATCCACCAGGTGTGCAAGTGCGAGGGAATGAATCAACAGCCGCTTCGAGAAGTGGAATCGGCGACGCAAGATGTTGTCCTGAAAGAAATTGCTCTTAATTTGCTGCGTCCAAAAAGGTACTTGATTCTGTTAGATGATGTGTGGAGTATAGATGCATGGAACACCCTCAAAGTTGTCTTCCCAGACAACCAATGCTGCGGGAGCCGTATACTACTGACTACGCGGAATCGTGAAGTTGCTGCTACCGCAGGTAATGGAAAATTCTATGAGATGTCCCTGTTGTCTGCAAGGGATTCTTGGAGTTTGTTATGCAAGAAGTCGTTTTGGGGCAATCCTTGCCCTTCACATCTGGAGGCGGTCTCGCAGCGTATAGTGAAAAGATGCGGTGGACTGCCACTAGCAATTGTGGCCATTAGTGGTGTGTTGGCTTTAAGAGACACTGGGAATGTTGATGAGTGGGATAAAATAGATCGAAGTATGCAAGCTGAATTAGAATCCAACGATGGATTTCAAACGGTATTGAAGGTACTGTCGATGAGTTACAATGATTTGCCATGCTATCTCAAAAACTGTTTCTTGTACTTATCAGCCTTCCCCGAAGACTACTTGATGAAACCCAAGCCATTGATTCGGCTATGGGTTGCGGATGGTTTTGTGATGAAAAATCAAAATCTGACTTGTGAAGAAGTTGCAGAGAGTTATCTCAATGAGCTGGTGGGTAGAAACCTTATTCAAGTTGCCGAAATAACAAAGGATGGAAGACTGGCCTCAGTGCGCATGCATGATATGTTACGTGACATTGCCATCGAAAAATCAAAAAATCAGGGGTTTCTGGAAGTTGCCGGTGGAGAAACGTCTAGTACGGCACGGGAAAGAAAAATTCGTCGGCTATCCATCCAAAGCAACAGAATCCATGATATCAAGATGGACAAAAGGCTGTCTAAACTTAGAACATTTCTCACGTGGGCCGAAAGTTATCGTGAGAGTGCTAGATTTGGGAGAACTGCCCAAAACTTGCTTTGGGGGGAACTGCCCTTTGCTGAGGGTGCTAGATTTGGGAGGTGCCCCACTCAAGAAGTTCCCAAATAAAATAGTCGAGCTATACCACTTGAGATATCTAAGCTTGAGCTACACCCATGTGGATGCGGTGCCTAACTCCATAGGAAAGCTTCAAAATCTTGAAACGTTGAATCTGAAAGGCACCCTTGTTAGGGAGCTACCAATTGGAATTTCAAAGCTCCGACAGCTCCGCCATCTTTTAGTGTTTAGGGCGGGACGTCGACGTTATGGAAATGAGTATTTTGGTTTCAAGGCACCAGGAGGGATAGGGGGGGTTGCAGTGTTTGCAGAACCTTTCTTTAATAGAAATGACGGGTGAAGCCAATGAGCAGATGATTAGTGAGATAGGGAGGCTAACTCAACTTCGGAAGCTACGAATGAAGGACATTAGAGGGGAAGATGGGAAGGCTCTGTGCTCTGCCCTCAGTGGATTGACCAACCTCCGTTCGTTGGGGCTGATATCAGCACAGTCGGGTGAGGAGGCCATTGACTTAGAGTTAGATGGTGTCAACTTTCCACCTCGGTCTCTTCAGCGCCTGTATCTGTATGGTCCGTATGGAAGTTTACCACAATGGGTTTCGACTCTCCAAAACTTGGTGGTCCTGATTCTGAGAAACACCCAGTTGAAGCAGGATTCACTTGAGTCCTTCAAAGCGTTGCCCACCCTAAGATTGCTTATTCTGTATCAGTGTTACGAGGGAGAGACGCTGTGTTTTACGGCTGGAGGATTTGGAAGGCTCACGAATCTGCAATTGGTTGGATTAGAAGCGCTGGAGAGGGTGGAAATCGAGGAGGGCTCTCTACCTTCTTTGGAAGAGCTTTTGATTTACTCGTGCAGATCGTTGAAGGAGGCCCCCGCGGGCATGCAATTTCTCGCCCAACTCAAAGGTATTCAATTGGGGAAATGTTCCGTCGATTTACACACCCAACTAAGAGAGCAAATCGGGAACGAAGGCCCATCACTGGAGTGGTACTAGTATTTCAGAAAGGTATCTTTTTTCTCTTCTAATCTCTTTTGATTCTACTTTAATTGGAAGGACCTTAGTGAGTCAGGTTTCCCTACTGCTAAAAAATAAATTATTATAAATCACAATACGAACACACACAAACAGGAATTTTAAACAAGTAGGAATCAAAACAAAAGCCCAACAGGCAGCAAGCAGCGAATAAGATTCAAATATAAAAATGAAGGTAAGATATGCAGATAAACAGTCATGAAATTTTTGTTTGGATAAATTTTACGAATTTAACAATCTTGATAGTGGGTAAAGTACAAAGCACAAATGAAGTACAGAAGCAATTGGGAATGATACTTTAAGGATAATTACAAGTTAAACTAAATTTGTAATGACATTTGTTATTATATAAGTTTTCTCACTTAGATATTTTCTACGACTTTCGAAATCGTTGCCGATTATTTCAAATGACTCTAAAATATTTGTATTTTTTAAATAAAAACCGAAAATATGATGAATAAATATACCATAATTTAGTAAGTTGGGGTTGTCATTGACTAGTTAAATTTGACTAGTTGATGTCTTTTGATATTTTATAAAAGTTTTAATAAAAATACATATTTCGAGCCAAATTTGTAATTAAATATTAGTCTACCGGCAAATTTATTGAAAAAGGAAGAGGAGTAGATGAAGTGTAAACTAACCAAATCAAATGATTGAAAACAAGGAACTTCAATTGATGAGAGGAAACTTGTGTCAGAGGAAGTTACCAGTGGTCACTGAATCAAGAATAGATTTATTTAATTCGCCATCTTTTAGGGATTGCCCTGAGAGAAGTGGAAGAGGTAATGGTGGCCACGGTGGAGGCTGTGGAGGTGGGTCTTCTTCTCGATTTGGTACCCGTGGGGGTTTTGGCCAAGCGTACTTCAACTGTGGGAAAGAAAGCCACTTTGAAGTACAAATGTACTTGGAAGTGTATATTGATTCCGTTTGTTATTTTCAAACTCGTAAGGCAATTAAAGGAGTTAAGGTGTAGATAGGATCTTGACTTTTAGTTGCCATCAAGTTGATTGTGTGGTTTTGTATTGTGTAATGCAATTTAGTGCAACGTGCATAGCAGTTTTTTATTTCTTGAAACTTTTTTTTTGTGTTATTGTGGAATTACTTTTCATTGGTTGGATGGATATGGGTTTTGGAATAAGATGTAGCCATGGATTGATGAAAGTAACTGCTGAATCAATTACCTGAACTTTTAGATTATTCTAAAGTTCTTTATTGCGTGTGTTTTATTTGTTCCCTTGAATGACCGGGGAAGATGAAAGAGGTGATATATTTTTTGATCCCATTAAAGAAAATAATTGCTGGTGCTGGCTTTTGTGGAGGCTGCTTGTGCTTTTTGGTCATAGTTTATTGGTGGCACAACATTTTATTGTATATATTTAGTCCCCATTGCTGTACTAATTTCTAGATCCTATTACTTGTATTATGGGATTTGCCTCTCTCTGCTGTCATATGTCAGCTGGAAATCTCCCAAAAATACACAAATGGCATCACTTGGTGCCTTACAATTGTGTTGAAAAAAAACATTTCGAAGTGTTTTTTTGAGTTGCTCACTCACTCCTCTCTAGCAGTAGTCATTTGATTTTTTTAGCGTTTCCTTGCACAATGCCTATCCTGAAGCGCAAGGTATGCATAGGCGTTCGCCTAATTCGACATGAAAGCTTATGGTATATTGTCTTTATCCAACAAAAATAAAAAGGATTACATAAGGAGGACCAAACTAGAAAAAATCCTCTATGGCCAAATTAAAACAAGCAAAGCTCTCCTATGAGATCTCTGTAAATAAAGCTTCCCGATAGAAGCTTCGTCATGGAAAAAAAAAATGAAATGAAATGAAACTCGAGAATAAAGTTTTCATAATAAATAAATAAAGACAGACTTAAGGCTTACAAACAAAAATAAAATAAAAAACATTATAAACATTCAAAATGAGATGAAACAGCTCAGCTCAGTAGTAGTACTGCACACATACAAAATAAAACAAAGGAAAACCACAAAATAACAGAAAGAAAACAAGAAAAATAACAAACCAGGAGGAAATGTGAAAGACCTCGTAACACCACACTGGAGGACCAACCAATAATGGATCAAGAGCCTCTAAACAGCAAGCACACAACTTGCAACCACATAACATACACAACCAAGAAAAAAAGAAAAAAGAGAAGAAAAGGAAGAGCAAAAACTAATGTTTATTTAATTATTCAATATATTTATTTTTTATTAATATTTAATTATTATTTAAATTAAATAATTTTTTTGTCATTAAAAAAACTTTAAAATTTATTAAATTTAATATTTTAAAAAATAAATTTAATTTTAAAATAATATCATCAAATATACCGACAAAACCTCCCGCCGGCTAAATCGATCAAATTGTTTAGGCAGATATGGGACAGAAACTTCATGTACCATAAATATTATTAGCCATAAATTTAACTCAAAATATTATCTTGAATAAAACTTTTATTAAATATCAAGCTATCTCACGCATTTGACAAGCAGCTGGGAGGTCCGAAGCGAATGGCGGAGAATGCAGTGGGATACCTCCTGAACAAGCTGGATGCCTTCACCCACGAAGAGTGGCGGCTGCTACGCGAAGTTCACCAAGGCATCGAAGATGTAAGGCGAGAGTTGCAGCAGATGACGGCTTTCCTCCGGGTGGCCGACGCCAACCCATATCCTGACCCACAGCTCCAAGCCTGGGTCACCCAAGTCCGACAAGTTTCCTACGACACGGAGGACGTGCTAGATGAATATTTCCGGCTTTGTTTCCACCGCCCTGGAGGTCGACTCATTCGTATATTATTTTCAGTCAAGAAGTTGATATTCCGCCACCAAATTGCTGCCGACATACAGAGTATCAAGTCACGAGTCATTAAAATATGGGAGAGTCATCAGAGATACCTTCTCCACAACCCTCAATTCCAAGATCAACCCTCCCACCTTAGTTGTTTTCCTCCCAACACTCCCATCAATTGGCACGATCCTAGAAGGGATGCGCTTTTGAGGCCAGAAGAGGATCCGGTAGGCATGGACAAACCCAAAGCCGAACTTTTGCAGTTGCTCGGCGAGATTGGAGGTGGTTCAGGGCTCAAAGTAGTTTCCATTGTCGGAATGGGCGGTTTAGGGAAGACCACGCTGGCCACAAAGGTTTACAATGAGGAGAAGCCTCATTTTCAGTTGGGTGCTAAAATCAATGTCTCCCAATCCTTTAATGAGAAGGGCGTATTGAAACATCTCATCCATCAGGCGTGCAAGGGAATGAATGATGGGGAGCGTCACAAAGTGGAATCAACGATGGACAAGGACGATGCTGACTTGAAAGAACTTGTTCTTGATTTGCTGCGTACAAAAAGGTACTTGATTCTGTTAGATGATGTGTGGTATATAAATGACTGGAACAAACTCAAAGTTGTCTTCCCAGACAACCAATGCTACAGGAGCCGTATACTACTGACTACACGGAATCGTGATGTTGCTGCTACCACAGGTAATGGAAAATTCTATGAGATGTCCCTGTTGTCTGCAATGGATTCTTGGAGTTTGTTTTGCAAGAAGTCGTTTTGGGGCAATCCTTGTCCTTCACATCTGGAGACGGTTTCGCAGCGGATAGTGAAAAGATGCGGTGGACTGCCACTAGCAATTGTGGCCATTAGTGGTGTGTTGGCTATAAGAGACACTGGGAATGTTGATGAGTGGGAGAAGATAGATCGAAGTATGCAAGCTGTATTAGAATCCAACGATGGATTTCAAACGGTATTGAAGGTACTGTCGATGAGTTACAATGATTTGCCATATTATCTAAAAAACTGTTTCTTGTACTTATCAGCCTTCCCCGAAGACTACTTGATGAAACGCATGACATTGATTCGGCTATGGGTTGCCGATGGTCTTGTGATGAAACATCAAAATCTGACTTGTGAAGAAGTTGCAGAGAGTTATCTTAATGAGCTGGTGGGTAGAAACCTTATTCAAGTGGCCGATACAACCAGGGGTGGAAGACTGGCCTCAGTGCGCATGCATGATATGTTGCGTGAGATTGCCATCGAAAAATCAAAAAAACAAGAGTTTCTGGAAGTTGCCACTGGAGAAACGTCTAGTACGGCATGGGAAAGAAAAATTCGTCGGCTATCCATCCAAAGCAACAGAATCCATGATATCAAGATGGACAAAAGGCTGTCTAAACTTAGAACATTTCTCGTGTGGAAAGAAAGTTATCCTGGGTCCGTAGTATCTGTCCAAAGCTTGCTTTGGGGGAACTTCCCTTTATTGAGGGTGCTAGATTTGGGAGGTGCCCCACTCAAGAAGTTCCCAAATAAAATAGTCGAGCTATACCACTTGAGATATCTAAGCTTGAGGGACACGCAAGTTGATGCGGTGCCTAACTCCATAGGAAAGCTTCAGAATCTTGAAACGTTGAATCTGAATGGCACCCTTGTCAGGGAGCTACCAATTGGAATTTCAAAGCTCCAACAGCTCCGCCATCTTTTAGTGTTTGCGGCGGTACGTGGACCTGATATCCATTATGAGTCTCTTGGTTTCAAGCCACCAGGAGGGATAGGGGGGTTGCAGTGTTTGCAGAAGCTTTGTTTAATAGAAATGACGGGTGAAGGCAATGACCAGGTGATTAGGGAGATAGGGAGGCTAACTCAACTACGGTGTTTACGAATGAAGGACATTAGATGGGAAGATGGGAAGGCTCTGTGCTCTGCCCTCAATGGATTGACCAACCTCCGTTCGTTGTGGCTGATGTCAGCACAATCGTGTGGGGAGGCCATTGACTTAGATGGTGTCAACTCTCTACCTCGGTATCTTCGGCGCCTGTTTCTGTATGGTCCGTGTGGAAGTTTATCACAATGGATTTCGACTCTCCAAAACTTGGTGGTCCTATTTCTGAGAAAGACCAAGATGAAGCAGGATTTACTTGAGTCCTTGAAAGCGTTGCCCACCCTAAGAGTGCTTATTCTCTTCCAGTGTTACGAGGGAGAGACGCTGTGTTTTACGGCTGGAGGATTTCGAAGGCTCAGGAATCTGGAATTGTGTGGATTACAAGCGGAGAGGGTGGAAATTGAGGAGGGCTGTCTACCTTCTTTGGAAGAGCTTGTGATTTACTCGTGCAGATCGTTGAAGGAGCCCCCCCGCGGGCATGCAATTTCTCGCCCAACTCAAACATATTCGATTGATGGATTGTTCCGTCGATTTGTCCACCCAAGTAAGAGAGCAAATCGGGAACGAAGGCCCATCACTGGAGTGCTACTATCTCAAAACAAAAGCCCAACAGGCAGCAAGCAGCGAATAAGATTCAAATATAAAAATCAAGGTAAGATATGCAGATAAACAGCCATGAAATTTTTGTTTGGATAAATTTTAAGAATTTAAGAATCTTCACAGGGAATAAGATTCAAATTATGCGTTGACGGCCAAGGGGGCTTTATCGACTTACCGCTTTGCTAGAGGGAGAGGAACGTTTTGGGGCAACCGGATAGAGATGCTGAGATGGTCGATGTCAATCACTGGCAGCAACCAGAAAGGGGCCGACAAACGAGGGAGCTTTGCCGCTTTGCTAGGGGGAGTGTCGGCGAGCGATGGTTTGGGAGTTGGGACAGAAATGGCTGATCGATCACTGCAACGAATTTATTGCCGGGGTCGCTGGGTGAAGATATTGAGCCAATGCTTGAAGCAAGATTGTTGTCAAGGCAAAACCCATTATTTATTGATGTAACACCTGTTCTTATGCATGTCCATGCAGGAAGAAAAGGGCCCCCATTTAAGGCTAAGAGATAACAAGGCAGCAAGCGCTGGGAATTTGACAGAGACAGTCCGCAGTTAAGATGCATGTGAATGCAAATGTGACTGATCGCTTTTGTTTAAGAACGATGATATTGTATTTTTTACTTCAGCAATATATTAACCGTTAGCATATTATACTAATGATCCCATTTTTGAGCTCTGATCAACATTGTTGGTGCAACATGCTATCTGATGGAGTTGCTCTATGAGTCTTTCATCTGAAAATGAATAGTTATGATTAAATAAATAATCTAATATATAAATTTTTGTGTTTGCTATATAAAAACTCAATCGCGACTTTTATATATGTACGTGTTGGGTTTGGTGGGACATAAAAGATAAAATATTAAAGTATTTATAATGGTATTAGAAATAATGAACGAGATAAAATAATTACGGATTTTATTTTCTATCTTTCGTCCGATCAAAAGAAGGCAATCGCTGGGAATTTGACACAGACAATCCGCAGTTTGATGCATGTGAATGCAAATGTGTCTGATCAGCAATATATTAACCGTTAGCATTATACTAATGATACCAATATCGACTTATCGTGTCGTGGCCGATTAAATGTCGAATATAAAAACATGCTCTAAATTTTTGTGTTTGCTATATAAAAACTCAATCGCGACTTTTATATATCTACGTGTTGGGCTTGGTGGGACATAAAAGATAAAATATTAAAGTATTATTATAATGGTATTAGAAATAATGAGATATTAGTAATAATTAATAAATTATGGTAATGTTAGTAAGTGAAAAATTAATTAATAAAATGGGATAATTTGTTGTTTTCTTTTATATTTTTTATTTAAATAACTAAATAATTATGTATTTTATTTTCACTAAAAAAAAAGTAGCTATTGAGACTAAAATTCGACGAAATATAAATTGTCTCAAATTAGAGACAAAATTTATCGTCCCAATACATTATAAAAATTACAAATATAAAATTCGTCACAAATCAATAAAAATTAAATTTTATTTTCTTAAATATATTAAAATTCTCATTTTAAAGACAACCGGATTAATTTCCGTCCCAACTCAAATGCAGAAATAATTTCGTCCCAAAACGGCAACAATAATTGTCCTGTTTTTTCGGCCCTCTCCCTTCCCTTTCAATTCCACACATTTACGATGTTCCTTCTTCCTCTTCACGCACGCGCAGAAAGTCCATCGCTCCCTCTCGCGCAAAAAGTTCATCGCTCCCTCTCGCGCAGGAAGGATCTGGGCGTTAGGTTTACCTATCTCCTGCGGCGCGACGAGAGGACTCCTCCTGCTCTAGGGCTTCGTCGACTGTCTCCGGCGGGATCTTCTGCAAGCTTAGGGCGATTCCGGATCTGGCCTCCTTCCGACGGTTCTCACCTCCCGTGGATCGAAGACTCTGGGCTTCGGTGTTCCAGGCGTCTCCCAGCGCGGCGGTCCGTCCGCCAAGGTGGCTCGGCGGGGGATGCCTCCCCTCCCGCGTAGAGGCCCGCCCGACCTACCTGTGACGGCGCCTGGCTCCATGCCTTCATCTACGGCTCGGTCAGGTAAGTCGGGCTCTTCATCTCTGCAAGTTACTTTATCTGCTCCGGCAGGTTTGTCTGTTCAACATGATGGTTTGTTGGTTGGTAAGGCTCCTATGGTTACTTCTAGTGTTGACGACATCTCTGCTGCGTGTGCTGTCCCTTTGTGTGTCTGATTTATCTGTGCCTGTTGCTATGCACGATTACACCACTTTTTCCTCTGATTCTCATCATTCAATTGCTTCATTTGCGGGACATATACATGAGTGAATCAGCAACAATTTCAGTGGTGCACTTGCAGGAAACCGAAAAACAATTTCACTGGTGCACTTGCGAGACAAAATTAATGTGTTCTTTTCTTGTTCAACCTTGTTAATTTTTGACATGGCGTACAATAACAACAATATCAAGAAGTACACAAAATACTGCCTTGAGGAATTTTTTACTGTTTGGTGTGGTTAATTTTCAATACTGCCTTGACGTGTTCTGATATTTTCCTGATTATTTACACAGCAATGAAGCAGAGTCACCAGCTCCAAATAGGCAATTTCAATGACAAATATTGAAAAATCATTAAAAAAAATAAAAAAATTTGAATACATTGAGTAAATTATTTGGGGTTAAAATCTACTACTTAAAATTTTACCATATAATATGACACAAATTTCATGAAATTTAATAGATCTTGCTTACTTTTTGCGGCTCATATAGGCTAGCTTTTGTTATACATGTCTTTCTTCACTTTAATTTGATGGTAAAAGCACTTATAAAAAAAAATGATGGTAAAAGCAAGATGATGTTTCATAAGAATCATTTTGGTGCTGTTGATTGTCGGAAGCGTTTGTTGTAGGCTGTGCAAGAAACTCTGGTTCTATATATATATGCATTGCTTCATGTTCAGGTCATCAAGAAAAAACTAAAGAAATATTACTATGAGACTTGGGAGAGTCGAACTGCAAAAACATTCCAAGAGAGTACCAACACAGCGACAAAGAAATACAGTACTTCGATCATATTTTTTTTGTAATGAAGATTCTAATTAATTGGAGCGAGTACAGGGAAAGCTTCGCGACGGAAAGGAGATAGCTATTAAGACGCTTTAGAGGTATTGCAGCCAAGGTTTGGAGGAGTTCAAGAATGAAGTGGTACTGATTGTGAAACTTCAACACAAGAATCTTGTAAGGCTTTTGGGATGCTGTGTTGATAAAGGTGAAAAGGGCTTTGTTTACGAGTACATGGACAACACTAGTCTTGACGCCTCTCTCTTTGGTATCCCTCTCTCCTTTCTAAATTTTCACTCATTTATATGGGTGATAATAGTCTGTCAACCTGACTAACCTCAAGCATTGAAATTATATGGGTTATCCTAATTTTCACTCATTTTCACTCATTTATATGGGTTATCCTCTGTGATAAGCAACACCTCAAGCATTGAAATTATACAATCTCTAGACTAATCTCTACAACATGCATGGTTAGATTTCTAACTCCCTTTTCTACTAGGCAGATAACGTGAAATCTCAAAACTTAGGGTGGTCTGTGCGTGCAAACATTGTGAAAGGATTTGCTAGAGGCCTTTTATATCTACATGAGGACTCAAGGCTCAAAATAATTCATAAGGATCTAAAGGCAAGCAATATTTTATTGGATGAAAACAGGTATGTAAAGAATGCATCATGCATATTATCTGTTGTCTATTTTGTTTTTTATTTTTAATTGTAAAATGTATTTTATTGAAGCCACTTACGACAAAAATAACACAACACCAAGAAGGACAAAAATAGCCATTAGAATGAGGGTATTTTACTTCAATTTTTGTTGCTTGCTCTTTTGTTACGGTTTGTGGTGAAACATTTGAATCTTTCAATGTGTTGGTTTCATTCATTGAGTGGTAGTCTAAACTTTATTTTTTTTGTCGCAGGGATTTGATTCTATACATCACTTGGGTTACACAAGATTTGAATAGTGTCACAAAAGCTGAGACATTTCAGTTACACATGTTAAGTTCTAACATTTTTCAACAGGATATGGTATGGGGTATACTGTGCATCCTACGGTGGGTAAGACATTGCAGTCACCTACTTGCTGAGAAGAAGGAATGTTAATCCGGCCTTGGGATGGATTGGGAAGATTGACGATGTTAGATTTTTTTGGAACAATTATTGTTACTTATATATCCTTTTGTATGAATGATCACTTTCATAATATAAATAATAAATTTTGTTTTGCCTTTGTTATAATATGTGTCCATGATGATTTTAAGTTCTTTGAGAAATTTCTTTGTAGATTTATGATCGAAAAAAATTATTTTCAGATCATGCATTTTCCCAAATGATATTTAGGGACGGAATTAAAAATGTCTCAAATAGTATTTAGGGACGGATAAAAAAGTGTCTCAAATAATATTTAGGGACGGATAAAAAGTGTCTCAAATGGTATTTAGGTACAGATATATACCGTCACAAAATGGGTTATAAATCGAATTTACTTTGGGACCGATAAAACCGTTGCAAACATTTAGGGACGGAAAAAACCGTTGTAAATAATTTCAGACAGAAAAAACCGTCCCAAATTTTATTAAATTTAATTAATTAAATAAATTAATGTTGGGACGGTTTGAAGTCGTCGTAAAAAAAATTAGGGACGGAAAGATGTGTTCCGTCCCAAAAAATCCATTTGGGACGCCAGCAATTGAGACGGCTATGCGACGACTTAAAACCGTCCCAAATACTAATTTGGGACGAAATTGTATTTCTATTAGGGACGGTTTTGAGTCCGTCTCAAAAGCTAATTTTTTTTGTAGTGTTTCTATCTTTTGTACTATCAAACAACCTGAAGACATGAGCCAAAGAAAATTATTTATTCACCTTTTTTAAAGGTTGAGATGAAGAAAGGAAAGGAAGAGACGATATATCGGAGTTCGAATTTTCTGATGTATGTATAGTATTCTTGTTGTACACTAAAAGTATGTTGTTGTTTTTTAAAAAATATATATATATCAAAACAGTTTAATCTTAAGATAAAATATAATAAAATTATTTAATTTTACTGTAACAATATTTCTATTGTGACGTAGATGATCCGGATTTCATTAGTAGGGTATCAAATAAATATTTATAATCGAACGACTTAACCGAATTGAAAGTCAAATGCCAACGTACGTGTTAAATTTTTCACTGGCGATGATTAATATATAATTTTTTTTAAAATATCATCTAAAGTTTAAATTTTAAAAATTTTCACTGGCAATTATGAATCCGATTATATTATCCAATAGATTAGTCATAACAAATAATTTATTGTTATTTTAACAAATAGATTATATTATCCATTAAATTTTGTTTTAACATGGGTCTAGAATATCCAACCCATAACAAATAATTTATTGAATATTTTTTATTATATAATATACTTTTAAATAATAAATTCATTTACGGATAACATGTGTAAATAAATAATATACTGTTCTCACTTTTTTATTTTTATTTTTATTCTTTTAATATATATATAATATTTACTTTTTATGTATTTTAATTATTAAAACTCATCAAAAGTGCATGTATATAAAAAAAATATTAATAAAAAATAAATAATAATTCTTTAAATATAAAAATATTTTCTCTATTTTTTTTTATATCCTATTTTAAAGAAGCTATATAAACTCTTTTTTTATTAAAATTCTAAAAATATCTCTATATATCTGTATATAGAGATACACGGGACGACATTTGACAAGCAGTTGGGAGGTCTGAAGATGAAAGGGCAGCCAGCCAGTTTAGACCCTGACAGTTCAAATACCTACTCACACATTTGACAAGCAGCTGGGAGATCTGAAGAGAATGGCAGAGAGCGCGTTTGGGATACCTTCTGAACAAGCTTGATGCCTTCACCCACAAAGAGTGGCGGCTGCTACCCGAAGTTCACTCAGGCACCGAAGATGTAAGGAGCGAGGACATGTATAATTGTTTTAAAATATTAATATATTATTCTTACATAAAAATGAATAAATTAGACAATTAATTAAACATTATATTACGAACATTGTTTTGCAACTCGTCGTTTTGGCTATGGAGGAGAATGGAGGGAGGGGGGAGGGGGTTTAATATTTTTAATTTTGTAAATGTAAATTATTTTTTATATATAAATATATATTGTAATAATTTAATATATTAATTTTTATATTACTAAATAATATTTACACATTTTTAATAATAATTTTTTATAATAAACAGTAATTTTATTGTGAACTTGAAACTTGAGTCATGTACATATATGATATATGATTGTGATTTGTGAATGTAGGATAATATTATTTTGAAAAAATAATAAATTATTTATAAATAATAAGAAATAATGTTAAGCCACAGCTTTTTAGGCTCTCTTGGTCGCCACGGAAAGTGGGAGGAAGTCAGGGAAATCCATGTCACCTCCACTGTTGGGTAGGGGTGGAAAGTGGGATGAAATGGGTGGGCAATGATTTTTAAATTTAATATTTCACTTTAGGTGGAAATTAAAAGCGGTAATAGATAACGGAATATCTCATTTCTGTTTCGTTTAATTTTAATAATATTTATTTATAATTTTATAATATTTTAAATATTATTTATGATTTTTGATAACTTTGAGTGATATTTATTATTATAAAATTAAATTATTTTTGATAATTTTTAGGTTAAAAATGATATTGAAATTTGATTTAAGCCAAAATTATTGATATGACCGGATCTAATAAAAAGCGATAACAAGATGCGAGCAAATAAAACCTCATTCGCAGACACATTAAAGAACGAAATAACTTGTCCCACCTACATATGGAACGAGATATAATCTTAAAATTTAATCTATCACCTAAGCGATGGCAGGAAGCGGTAATAGGTTGATTCCCCCCCCCCTCCCCCCCGATAGTACCCGAATTACTCATATCAACTATTTCGTGGAGCCTCTAAAAAGCAGGATTGTCTTAAAAGAGAAATCAATAAAAGCCGTTAGCGGGCGGATGAAACCTCCCCCCACTAACCCCGCCATAGGACGGGGTACCCCGCCCCGCTTACACATGGGGCGGGGTACGGTTTTAAAAATTTTTTACCCGCCTAGGTGGGGCGGGGGTACGGTAATAGATAGACACTCGCCCGCTATAGCGAGTAGCACCCCTAGGATGAATCTGTGGGTTCAGTCGGTTTGTGTAATGTTTTTAAATTGAACTAAAGACATTCAAAAGATGACAAAACCAAAACCGACCAATAAATATGACAAACCTTCGGTTCTCAGTTTTGTGCATAGTTTAGAATTCCAAAGAATCTTTTAACATAATGTCATAAACATATTCCACCATTGACATCATACATAAAGAAAGAAATTGCAACATTATTCCTACCTCGCCTAGAGAGAGAAATTGCAGCACTTGAGCGAGAGATTACAAATAGTTTTGACTTCTTTTCAATCTTCATACAACAAAAAACGCCACAATGTGCAAACTCTCACAGCCACAGTGCATACTCTGTAGCCTGCATGAATTGGTTGCCCATAGTGATAGAGACTCAAACGTAAAGGTTGCCTGCTCACTTGTCCTTGAGTCTACACTAGTTATACATAGGGAACACTTGTATTTTACCAGTTAGCCTCATGCATATCAGATAAGAAGTTTTGTGCAGCTAATATGGAACAACCATGCAGTTCATCAAATCTAGATGTGGAATAGATCTCCTTGGTTGGTTGGTTGCATTCTCCATCTACCAAATTAATGAAAAAATTAATGCATGGGTTATATCAAAACAAATTAATACACAACCAACATGAGTACATAACTTGCATTTAATACACAACCATCATTTGTACACAACCATCTAGAACTACCTTGAATAAAAGCAAAGCATGGCCCTCTTCAATAACAGCGAAGAGAAAAGATTGGAAACGGTCAAGGTATGACAAAGTGTGAGACCCCAATATCGGGAGAGAAGAGACCAGGGTTTTGTATATAAAGTTTTGTGTCAAGATGGCTAATAAAGATATATATATCTACTCTCTGGTTTCAGAATGTATATGTACTCTGGATGTACACAAGTTATACATATACTAGAGTTCCAAATGCTAATTAACCACAATTAAATGTACGACACCACAAATTAATGTGTACTAGAGTTCCATGTACAGCAGAAATTAACATAGAGACTAGAGAGATCAACCAACATAGTATTCAAAAATGTTACACATATCCAAATAAATATAGTAGAATGACCAAACTAAAGCACTAGAGTTCACGTATTTGATCAATAGTATTGAAAAACAAACATGTAAAAAAAAATTGCCAAGAATCTTAAATGAATTAATTGATAGAGGTGATTTGGGTACTATCGAGGCGAAATTAACCTATTACCACTCTCTGCCCTGCTTAGACGATAAATTAAAATTTTAAATTGTAGCTCGTTCCATATGTAAGTGGAACAGGATATTCCGTTATTTAATGTGTCTGTGAATGAGGTCTCACCTGCCCGCATATTGCTATTGTTTTTTATTAGATCTGTCCATATAAATAATTTTGACTTAAATTAAATTTATATATCAATTTTAACCAAAAAAATTATAAAAATGGTTTAATTTTACAATAATAAATACCATTTTAAAATATAAAAAATCATAAATAATAATCGAATAATAATATTATAAATATTATAAAATTATTAATTAAAATTATTAAAATTAGGAGGGGCAGGAGCGGAGCGGGGTATCCCGCTACCTATTACTGCTCTCTGCCTCCTCCTGAGGCGGGGTATCAAATTTGAAAATCGCATCCCGCTCTTGCCCAGGCAGGGTAGCCCACCCCACATAGTTAGGACAGAGCGGATAGCGGGTGGAGTAGCGGATACGGGTATCCATTGCCCACCCTTAGTTTTAATATTTTTAATTCTGTAAATGTAAATTATTATTTTTATATAAATATATATTATGAAAATTTAATATAATTAATTTTTATATTATTAAAATAATATTTTCATATTTTTAATAATAAAGTTTTATAATAAACAGTTATTTTATTGTGAATTTGAAACCCGAGTCATGTCTACATGATTGTGAATGCTAGAATGATAGGGTAATATTATTTTGAAAAAGTAATAAATTATTTATAAATAATAAGAAATAATCTTAAGCCACAGCTTTTTAGGCTCTCTTGGTCGCCACGGAAAGTGGGAGGATGTCGGGGAAATCCATGGAAATCGTCACCTCCACTGTTTGGTGGGTGTGGAAAGACAGAAAATAAGATGAAAAGTGAAAACGCGTGCCCAGCAATATGTTTACGCGTGAAATGCGACGAAAAACGTATTTTCTTTACGCGTGAAATGCGACGAAAAATGTGTTTCCCCACCACCGTTTTCTTTCCGCGTATTTTCTTTCCATACTTTATCACTTTTTTTTTCCTTCCACCCACTTTCCCACTACAAAACATTTCCACGTAACCAAACAAGGCCTCTGACCCAGAGACCCTTCACTTACGTCTCACGGACACAGTCACGGAGAGCACTGAGCGGGTATTTTTTTTGTTATTATATTATTTAATAGAATATATAATATGAATTGAAATATTACTAGAATTTTGGTTTGGAAAATTTTAAAATTACTAAGTTAAGTAACGAATAATTTGAATATTAGCTAATTAATTATTAAATAATATTTAAATGTTATAATTTTTAAGTGTGTTGAATTATAATATGATGATTAAAATTGTTATTTTCGGATATCTACAGAAGTTTTAAATTTCTAAAAGGACTTCGGATAGGCACTGAACAAGAATAAGAAGACATGGTAAACGAAAAAAAAAAACTCATAATCAATACTTAGTGAACGAAGAGAATGGCGGAGAGTGCAGTGGGATGCCTCCTGAACAAGCTTGATGCCTTCACCCACGAAGAGTGGCGGCTGCTACGCCAAGTTCACAAGGGCATCGACGATGTAGTGGCGGAGTTGCAGCACATGAAGGCTTTCCTCCGGGCGGTCGACGCGAACCCACATCTTGACACACAGCTCCAAGCCTGGGTCAACCAGGTCCGGCAAGTTTCCTACGACAGCGAGGACGTTCTAGATGAATATTCCCGGCTTTGTTCCAACCGCCAAGAAGGTGTACTCAATTTTTCCGTCAAGAAGTTTAAAATCCGCCACCAAATCGCTGCCGACATAGAGAATATCATGTCCCGACTCATTAAAATACGGGACAGTCATCAGAGATACCTTCTCCACAACCCTCAATTCCAAGATCAACCCTCCCACCTTAGTTGTTGTTTTCCTCCCAACACTCCCATCAAATGGCACGATCCCAGAAGGGATGCGCTTTTGAGGCCAGAAGAGGATCCGGTAGGCATGAACAAACCCAAGGCCGAACTTTTGCAGTTGCTCGGCGATATTGGAGGAGGTGGTTCAGGAGGGCTCAAAGTTGTTTCCATTGTCGGAATGGGCGGTTTAGGGAAGACCACGCTGGCCACAAAGGTTTACAATGAGGTGAAGCCTCATTTTGAGTCGTGTGCTAAAATCAATGTCTCCCAATCCTTTCATGTTATGGACGTATTGAATCATCTCATACGTCAGGCTCGAAAGGGAACGAATGAAGTGGAATCGACGATGGACATGAACGAGGCTGTCCTGAAAGAATTTGTTCTTGAGTTTTTGCGTCCAAAACGGTACTTGATTTTGTTAGATGATGTGTGGGATATGAAGGCATGGAACACCCTCAAAGTTGTCTTCCCAGACAACCCATGCGGCGGGAGCCGTATACTACTGACTACGCGGAATCGTGATGTTGCTGCTACCACAGGTAATCGAAAATTCTATGAGATGTCCACGTTGTCTTCAACTGATTCTTGGATTTTGTTTTGCAAGAAGTCGTTTTGGGGCAGTCCTTGCCCTCCACATCTGGAGACGATTTCGCAGAGGATAGTGAAAAGATGCGGCGGACTGCCACTAGCAATTGTGGCCATTAGTGGTGTGTTGGCTATTAGAGACACTGGGAATGTTGATGAGTGGGAGAAGATTGATCGAAGTATGCCAGCTGTATTAGAATCCAACGATGTATCGAAAGTACTGTGGATGAGTTACATTGATTTGCCATACCATCTCAAAAACTGTTTATTGTATTTATCAGCCTTCCCCGAAGACTACTTGATGAAACGCATGGAATTGATTCGGCTATGGACTGCCGATGGTTTTGTGATGAAAAATCAAAACCTGACTTGCGAAGAAGTTGCAGAGAGTTATCTTAATGAGCTGGTGGGTAGAAACCTTCTTCAAGTTGCCGAAACAAAAAATGATGGAAGACTGGCCACTGTACGCATGCATGATATGTTACGTGAGCTTGCCCTCGAAGAATCAAAAAGCCAGGAGTTTCTGGAATTTGTCGATGGAGATACGGTTAGTACGGTATGGGGAAGAAAAATTCGACGGTTATCCATCCGAAGCATCAGAATTCATGATATCAAGATGGGCAATAGGCTGTCTAAACTTCGAACATTTATCCTGTGGGGAACCAGGGATAGTCAATCTCGGTGCAGGGAATATTTGCAAAGCGTGCATTCAGGGAACAACTTTGCTTTGTCGAGGGTGCTAGATTTGGGAGGGAATTGTCCTTGGTTGAGGGTGCTAGATTTGCAAGGTGCCCCACTCATGAAGTTCCCAAATAAAATCGTGGAGCTATACCACTTGAGATATCTAAGCTTGAGGGAGACTAGAGTAGATGCGGTGCCTAACTCCGTAGGAAAGCTTCAAAATCTTGAAACGTTGAATCTGAAAGGCACCTTTGTTACGGAGCTACCAATTGGAATTTTAAAGCTCCACCAGCTCCGCCATCTTTTAGTGTGCCGGATGCGTTGTGGACCAAATACATTTTACGAATGGCGTGGGTTAATTAACGATAATTGTGGTTTCAAGGCACGAGGAAGGATAGGGGGGGTTGCAGTGTTTGCAGAAGCTTTTTGTAATAGAATTGACGGGTGAAGCCAATGTCCAGATGATTAGTGAGATAGGGAGGCTAACTCAACTAAGGAAGTTAGGAATTAAGGGCATTAGAGGGGAAGATGCGAAGGCTCTGTGCTCTGCCCTCAATGGATTGACCAACCTCCGTTCGTTGGAGCTGAGATCAGCACAATTGGGTGAGGAGGCCATTGACTTAGATGGTCTTAGCTCTCCTCCTCGGTATCTTCACCGCCTGTATCTGAGCGGAAGTTTACCATCACCACAATGGATTTCGACTCTCCAAAACTTGGTGTTCCTGAGTCTGAGTGAGACCAAGTTAAAGGACGATCCACTGGAGTCCTTGAAAGCGTTGCCCACCCTAAGAGTGCTTATTCTCTGTTGGTGTTATGAGGGAGAGACGCTGTGTTTTAAGTCTGGAGGGTTTCCAAGGCTCAAGGATCTGGGATTGGCTGGATTACGAGGGCTGGAGAGGGTGGAAATTGACGAGGGCTCTCTACCTTCTTTGGAAGAGCTTTCGATTGACGGGTGCAGATCGTTGAAGGAGGCCCCCGCGGGCATGCTTTTTCTCGCCCGACTAAAGCGTATTGGATTGGTTCAACCTTCCTACGATTTGTACACCCAAATAACAGAACAAATCGAGAAGAAATGCCCGTCAGTCGAGTTATATGGTAGTGTTGATGACCGCTATGCGGAGGGCTGGCCGGCTGGGACTGGGATTAAACGTTTCAAGGCTTAAGAGGTTGTTGACTTTGTCTTTCTTGTGCCACATCCTATTTTTTCACCTTCATTTCAATTTTTTTTTCATTTTTTTTAATGGATTTTGATGATATTTATGTTTATGGTTCTCTCCAAAAAGACGAACCGTTCTGGAATGACCAACATAATATATGTATGTTTGTCCTGAATAAAATAAAAGACTATCAAAGTAAGGCTGGATCAATATGTTATCGGATTAACACGACATTGGTCAAAAACCGGGCCCCGACCTCTCACTTATTTATAAAGTATTAAAACCATAAAAATTGAAAACTCTTTGCCAAAAAAAGGTTCTGCCCTTAAAACATGCGAAAACGGGAAACTGGGCAAAAACCAGGCCCCGACCTCGATTGTTGCGTGCATTTTTTCTTCAACAATCGGTGGTTGTGACCTCCTGTCGTGGCTTCCGCTTCAAGTAACCTTCTAGTTTCAATCGCTTGTTGCAACTGGAGCCTTCTGCATGTGATATAGTGGTGCAGTTGTGACATGCGCCCGCACCCGTTGGGTTCAAATCACACATACACACAGAACACGAAAATATAATGTGATTCGGTAATATGCCTCCACCCACGGATAACGAATTCACAATAATTGGATTATACAACATCTTTGTGTCTCTATTTCTCACAAATTTTCCTCTCTATTTTTCCTACCACACTATTATATACACGATGTTTGTTCTGATATTTAACAAAGGGAAAGAAAGCAAATTACAAAAAAATTGCTGGTAGATGAGATGGTCACCTACTTGATGAAAACTTACTACGAGATGGAAGTCAGCTTAGTAGGTGGGTAGATCATCTACCTACGTGAACTTGAGCCAGTTTCCACATAAATATCCCATAGCGGCAACATCCTGTCGCGGCCATTTACCGTCTTTTTCTTCAAATTGTCCCTTTGATATGCTTTAGCTTCTTTTTACCTAAAACTTCTTTAGTGGCATGCAAAACTCAACAAATTACAGACAACTATACATAAAACACTAATACAACGCAAAACAATGTAAAACATTATGTAAATATACAAAATTACCAAAAATCACACAAAAAAAGTAGAAAAATGCATGAGACGAATATATATGAATTAGGTTCATTAATAGGTAACTATGCACTTTACCACTATGATGGCCACGATTTTAAATCTAAAAGACAGATTTTTGGTGTTGCATTTTGTTAGAAGCCTTATCGTGTGGAGAACAGGGATAGAACGCGGGAAATAGAGAGTGAAAAATGAATTATTATTAGAAGAGTGTAGAGTTGTTGTTGTGACCCCAAAGAGTTTAATAAAAGTAAATATTTATTAAAAAATGGTTAAAAATAATAAACTTTAAGTGAACTTAAGTTGTCAACTTTATTAAGCTCATATTACTTTAATTATAGTGTAATCAACAGGGTTTAATGCAGCTAATTATATATTTTATTTATACATATATTAAAAAGTGGGCCAACAGCTCATATTAACGCGCCCTTATATAGCAGATGGACTCATTGATATTCAACCGCTAATAGGTCAGATTAAATTTTTGAGCCCGGATCAACATTGTTATTTGTTGGTGCAACATGCTGAGTCCGTCTGATGGAGTCGATCTATATATGAATTGCTTATTCATTTTTCTTAGATTTAAATTATTATTATTATTTTTCTGCATAAATAAATATTACAATAACAATTTTAATTATTTTTTTAGATTAAAATAATATTATATATTTATTTTATAATAATTTTATAATATAATATAAAATAAAATAAGTTATAGAAACGAAAAATATTGAAAACTTTTTCTAGATATAATTTAATATATATCCAGATGAATATTAGGGCTGTTCAAAATTCAAATACCTACTCACACATTTGACAGGGAGCTGGGAGGACATTTTAAATGTAATATCGGAGCATTGGAAAATTTCAGTTACTATTCAAATCCAAATCAGCCTGAGATTAAATGGGCCGTGGAGAAGGCTTCAAAGCAGCAGTATGGACATCGGGAATAGTCATATGAGAAATGGCTTCATAATGGGATCTGCTTATGAAAAAATTTATGTAAATCTAATGTAATAATTTTATTTTATCTTGTAAGGTTGCTGGTTCGAATGATTTCACGTATCAATTGATTATTGGAAGGACAATGAGACATGATGTCACTTGACTTATATGTACAGATCAAAATTAATTAATACACAACTATTAGACAACAGAAAACATAGCAATGCCGATCAATAATACCTGTAATGACGCAACTAGAGAGAGAGAGAGTTGGGAGATTCAGAAGTATGGGTTCATTATCTGAAGTGTTGGTGCTAGAATTTATGATCTGGGGTTGCTTTAGAACAGAGAGGAGTTGATAAAGTGCAAGACTCCAATGAGAGATCATATCGAAGTTACGAGCAGCACCTCCAAGCACCATGTGGAGCGACCAACGAGAACACGGCTTAGTCCTCCACGACACAGTACTGATGTTATGAGTAGCAGAGCAGCACCTCCACAGCACGGCCAAGTTACATTGGAAAAGTTCGAATTTAATTTATAATGTATTAAAAAATTTATATTTTAACTGAATATTAAAATTTAGTAGTTTAAATTTTAACTAGCTAAATTTTTAAAAAGTAAAATTTATCACTAAATTTTGCTTAAACTTTATTGATTCTAGAGTGAGTGCTCTTAGCCAAGCAGAGCGTGAAAGGAAAGAATGGTAACCAGCTAGACCTACTTTTAACTTTTGAGTCCACAGCCGGGATCGAGACGATGAGATTTGATTCGTCTAGACAATAGTACGTTCACAAGATAGGTCAAAAAAAATGATATGAAGAAAGAAAAGGAATAAGAAATATGTTTGGTTGAAATGTTTTTTATTTTTATTTTTAAAATATATTAATTATTTTTAAATATAATAAATACTAAATAATAAAACGATTTACTTTAACTTTTTAGGTTTTATAAAATAAAATAATATTTAATTATTTTTAATTATATATTTTTTATCATAAAAATAATTATTAAATTTATTAAACGAATCAGAGTTCGGAAAACTACTTTATTTTAGTTTTTTTTTTTTAATGCAACCGCCGGATTTGATGGCACAGTAAACGCTGATTCCCGCAATCATCTCACTACTATCTGTTCAAAATTCAAATTTAACAATTTGAACGATTTAGCAGGCGGGGGGATTTGTAGGTGAATCTCAACTCGTTACATACAAATAAATAGATTGAATAATTAATTAAACATTATTTTACGTTCATTGTTTTGCGACTCGTCGTTTTGGCTGTGGAGGAGAATTGAGGGAGGGGGGAGGCGTCTAATATTATATATATATATATATATATATATATATTATTTTATAGATTTAAATTATTTTTAAATTTGTTTATATAAAAATATATTACAATAATTTATTTTAATTAATTTTTATATTAATAAAATAATTTTTACGCATTTTAATAATATTTTTTTTATCATAAACAGTAATGTTTTGTGAAATGTGAATGCGGGGACCAAGAATTTCAGAATTTGAACTCATGTCTATATTTACCTACTCAGTACTCACACATTTGACAAGCCGGGGGGTCTGAAGAGAATGGCGGAGAGTGCAGTGGGATGCCTCCTGAACTAGCTTGATGCCTTCACCCACGAAGAGTGGCGGCTGCTACGCCAAGTTCACCAAGGCATCGACGATGTAAGGCAGGAGTTGCAGCACATGACGGCTTTCCTCCGGGTGGTCGACGGGAACCCACATCTTGACCAACAGCTCCAAGCCTGGGTCAACCAAGTCCGGCAAGTTTCCTACGACAGCGAGGACGTACTAGATGAATATTTCCGGCGTTGTTCCAACCGCCCAGAAGGTCTACTCAATCGTATATTATTTTCAGTCAAGAAGTTGATATTCCGCCGCCAAATCGCTGCCGACATTCAGAGTCTCAAGTCCTGAGTCGTTAAAATACGGGACAGTCGTCAGAGATACCTCCTCGACAACCCTCAATTCCAAGTTCAAGCCTCCCACCTTAGTTGTTTTCCTCCCAAGAACACTCCCATCAAATGGCACGATCCTAGAAGGGATGCGCTTTTGAGGCCAGAAGAGGATCCCGTAGGCATCGACAAACCCAAAGCCCAACTTTTGCAGTTGCTCGGCGAGATTGGAGGAGGTGGTTCAGCGCTCAAAGTTGTTTCCATTGTCGGAATGGGCGGTTTAGGGAAGACCACGCTGGCCACAAAGGTTTACAATGAGGTGAAGCCTCATTTTCAGTTGTGTGCTAAATTCAATGTCTCCCAATCCTTAAATGTGAATGAGGTATTGAAACTTCTCATCCACAAGCTGGGATTGACGATGGGCGAGGACGTGACTGACCTGAAATTGAGAGAAACTGTTCTTGAATCGTTGCGTCCAAAAAGGTACTTGATTCTCTTAGATGATGTGTGGAATTTAAATGCATGGAACACCCTCAAAGTTTTCCTCCCAGACAACCCATGCTGCGGGAGCCGTATACTACTGACTACGCGGATTCATGAAGTTGCCGCTACCACAGGTAATGGAAAATTCTATGAGATGTCCCTGTTGTCTTCAACGGATTCTTGGAGTTTGTTTTGCAAGAAGTCGTTTTGGGGCAATCCTTGCCCTTCACATCTGGGGGCGGTTTCGCAGCGGATAGTGAAAAGATGCGGTGGACTGCCACTAGCAATTGTGGCCATTAGTGGTGTGTTGGCTATAAGAGACACTGGGAATGTTGATGAGTGGGAGAAGATAGATCGAAGTATGCAAGCTGTATTAGAATCCAACGATGGATTTCAAACGGTATTGAAGGTACTGTAGATGAGTTACAATGATTTGCCATACTATCTGAGAAACTGTTTCTTGTACTTATCAGCCTTCCCCGAAGACTACTTGATGAAACCCAAGACATTGATTCGGCTATGGGTTGCCGATGGTTTTGTGATGAAAAATCAAAATCTTACTTGTGAAGAAGTTGCAGAGAGTTATCTTAATGAGCTGGTGGGTAGAAACCTTATTCAAGTGGCTGAAACAAGTAGGGATGGAAGACTGACCTCACTGCGCATGCATGATATGTTACGTGACATTTCCATCGAAAAATCAAAAAATGAAGAGTTTCTGGAAGTTGCCGCTGGAGAAACGTCTAGTACGTCATGGGAAAGAACAATTCGTCGGCTATCCATTCAATGCAATAGGATCCATGATATCAAGGTGGACAAAAGGCTGTCTAAACTTAGAACATTTCTCATGTGCGGAAAACGTTCTCCTGTGTCCTTATTAGCTGTCCAAAGCTTGCTTTGGGGGAACTGCCCTTTGTTGAGGGTGCTAGATCTGGGAGGTTCCGCACTCAAGAAGTTCCCAAATAAAATCGTGGAGCTATACCACTTGAGATATCTAAGCTTGAGGGACACCCAAGTGGATGCGGTGCCTAACTCCATTGGAAAGCTTCAGAATCTTGAAACGTTGGATCTGAAACACACCCTTGTTAGGGAGCTGCCAATCGGAATTTCAAAGCTCCAACAGCTCCGCCATCTTTTAGTGTATCGGGTGCGACATGGATTTCTTGATTGGTATTACTATTATATTGGTTTCAAGGCACCAGGTGGGATAGGGGGTTGCAGTGTTTGCAGAAGCTTTGTTTCATAGAAATGACGGGTGAAGCCAATGACCAGATGATTATAAGGGAGATAGGGAGGCTAACTCAACTACGAAAGCTACGAATTAAGGGCATTAGAGGGGAAGATGGGAAGGCTCTGTGCTCTGCCCTCAATGGATTGACCAACCTCCGTTCGTTGTTGCTGATGTCAGCACAATTGGGTGAGGAGGCCATTGACTTAGATGGTGTCAACTCTCCTCCTCGGTATCTTCAGCGCCTGTTTCTGTTTGGTACGTGTGGAGGTTTACCACAATGGATTTCGACTCTCCAAAACTTGGTGTTCCTGTGTCTGAGGAAGACCAAGTTAAAGGACGATCCACTTGAGTCCTTGAAAGCGTTGCCCACCCTAAGAGTGCTTATTCTCTATCAGTGTTACGAGGGAGAGACGCTGTGTTTTACGGCTGGAGGGTTTACAAGGCTCACGAATCTGGAATTGTTTGGATTACAAGGGCTGGAGACGGTGGAAGTTGAGGAGGGTTGTCTACCTTCTTTGGAAGAGCTTTCGATTTGCGGGTGCATATCGCTGAAGGAGGGCCCCGCGGGCATGCAATTTCTCTCCCGACTCAAAGGTAAATCGTGGAAATGTTCCGTCGATTCGTCAAAGAGAGCAAATCGGGATTCGGGAACGAAGGCCCATCACTGGAGTGCTACTAGTATTTCACAAAGGTATCTTTTTTTCTTTTCTAATCTCTTTTGATACTACTTTAATTCAAAGGACCTTAATGAATCAACCCTAATTTTTTCTATTAAAAATTCAAACCACCAATAAAAAAGGTAAAAACCCAAAAAAATAAATTATTATAAATCAGAATACAAACACAAGGAGGAAATTTAAACAAGTAGGAATCAAAACAAAAACCCAACCGGCAGCAAGCAGGTAAGGATATGCATATAAACAGTCATGAAATTTTTGTTTGGATAAATTTTACGAATTTAAGAATCTTGACAGTGGGTAAAGTACAAAGCACAAATGAAGTCCAGCCGCAAGAAGGAAGAGGACGAGATGAAGAGGTCACTGAATCAAGAATCCATCTATTTAATTCGCCATCTTTTAGGGATTGCACTGAGAGAAGTGGAAGAGGTAATGGTAGCCACGGTGGAGGCTGTGGAGGTGGGTCTTCTTCTCGATTTGGTATCGGTGGGGTTTTTGGCCAAGTGTGCTTCAACTGTTGGAAAGAAAGCCAGTTTGCCCGAAGTTGCAGTAACATCAGTCATCAAAGCTTGTAGGTGTAGAAAAGGACAGATGTACTTGGAAGTGTATATATTGATTCCGTTTGTCATTTTCAAAATCGTAAGGCAATTAAAGGAGTTTAGGCGTAGATAGGATCTTGGTTTTTAGTTGCCATCAAGTTGATTGTGTGGTTTTGTATTGTGGAATGCAATTTAGTGCAAAGTGCATAGCACTGAACTTTTGATTTTTATTTCTCGATTTTTTTTTTGTGTTATTGTGGAATTACTTTTCCATGGTCGGATGGATATGGGTTTTGGAATAAGATGTAGCCATTGATTGATGAAAGTAACTGTTGAATCAATTACCTGAACTTTTAGATTTTTCTGAAGTTCTTTATTGAGTGGGTTTTATTTGTTCCCTTGAATGACCTGGAAAGATGAAAGAGGTGATATATTTTTTGATCCCAGTAAAGAAAATAATTGCTGGTGCTGGCTGATTTGTGGAGGCTGCTTGTGCTTTTTGATCATAATTTATTGGTGGCACAGCATTTTATTGTATATATATTTAGTCTCCATTGCTGTACTGATTTTCAGACTATGACTTGTATTATGGGATTTGCCTCTTTCTACTGTCATATGTCAGCTGGTAATCTCCCAAAAATTCAATAATTACAAATTTTTTTTAATCCCATATTAGTATTTTTTTTTGTAAAGAGAATGATGGTTTTTGAGGATTTTTTTTCTGTTACCCATTTCCTAAAATACACAAATGGCATCACTTGGTGCCTTGCAATTGTGTTGAAAAAAAACATTTCGAAGTGTTTTTTTGGCGTTACTCACTTACTCGTCTCCAGTCATTTGATTTTTCTAGCGCTTCCTTGCACAATGCCTATCCTGAAACGCAAGGTATGCATAAATAAAAAGGATTACATAAGGAGGACCAAACTAGAAAAAACCCTCTATGGCCAAATTAAAACCAACAAAGCTCTCCTCTGAGATCTCTGCAAAAAAAGAGCTTCCTGATAGAAGCTTCGCCATGGAAAAAAAGAAAAGAAATGGAGCCGGAGAATAAAGTTTTTAAAGACAGACTTAAGGCTTACAAACAAAATTAGAATAAAAAACATCATAAACATTAAAAATGAAATGAAACAGCCAGTGTTAGTACTGCACACATACAAAATAAAACAAAGGAAAACCACAAAATAACAGCAAGAAAACAAGGAAAATAACAAATTCCAGGAGGAGATGTGGGAGACCTCGTAACAACACGCTGGAGGACCAACCAATAATGGATCCAATAGCCTCTAAACAGCAAGCGCACAACCTGCAACCACATAACATACACAACCAAGAGAAAAGAGAAGACAAGGTAAGAGTAGAATAATAAAACATATAGCAGGCCAGAGAGCCACTAGGCAAGAAAGCCACCAGAATAATATCATCTTTCCTTCACCGAACAAAACATACAGCAACACCTCCACCCATAAGGCCATAATTATTATTATTTAATGAAAAAATTTTACTGTTGCTTCTCCATTCGTTGCCTCCACCATGCTCCCAAACGTACTCTGTCTTCTCTATTGCGGACACACTTAGTGAGGTAAGATATAACTCACTACAATGATTTAAATCATGCAGAAGTCTAGCATACCCAGAGCAGAGATGGAGAGACACAGGCTAACATGGAGAATGCAGTATAGATTCAGCTCATCAAAACACCAAGCGCACAAAGAATAATAGGAAACCAAAATTGAAAATTCCTGATCTGAAATTTGGAAATAATAAATGAATCTTAATTTAACATTAAACTTAATAAAAAAAAATCAAATCTAAACGATCAAAATTAACCACATCAAAATCATCAAATCCATCAACCGGGCCAAGAGATTAACAAATCAATCTCCACGCTAACGTGCACACATCGATCTTCGCTGATGACTCCCATAAATTAATGCAAACCAAATCTCACAGCTGGTAAAGCAATTTACCATGCATATAATGAATCACATCTACAACTACTTGTTCAGTTGTCCGCCTCCCATGTTCCAAATTCTAACACTCAATTTCGATAAAGTGAAAAAGAAATAAATGAGTGCAACCTGTGAAAACACAGGCAGCCACTCTCGGTTCCACTTGATCAACTAAGGAAGTGATACACAGGCTTTAAATTAGAGAAAATCGAATGATTTTAGCAAATCAACTTTCCCTGTTTAGTATTTATTCACACAAATTATAACTTTTCTTATTATGGTATTTTAGAAAATAAATATTTAATTATAATTTTTGAATTATTTTAAATTGCTTTCCGGAGTTTAAATTCTTTATAGTAATTGTACACTACATTAAAATTATGTCGTGATTTAACAATGCCGCCGACGAGGCGCTTGCCCTTGGGCGAGACTTGTAGACGCCCTTGATGTAGTAGAAAGCAGAGCCGCCGACCGCGCCCATCCTGGAGGCCCCGCAAACGTTGTCGAGGTTAATGTCTTTGTCGTGCAAGGCATACTGGTGACTTAACGGGGGTTTGACGACGTAATAGAGATTTAACAGGGTTAGTGACATGCGCATGACACATGACTGGACTGTCGGACACATGTCAGTTATATATGTTGCCACATATAGATCGAAGGAATTTCTCCCAACCCAACCCAGGTCGGAGGTGAGTTTGGTTCATATTTTTTTATTTTTTATTTTAAAGATTTAAATTACTTTAATTAGTTTCTATATTATTAAAATATATTTTACGCTTTTTAATAATAATTTTGTCATTATAAACAGTAATTTTTATTGTCAAATGTGAATGCGGGGAACATGTTCCGAATTTGAAACTCGACTCATGTCTATATTTATAGATAATAGCACTCCCCGTGTTGATGTAAGAGTTTAGACCCTGACCGTACAAAAACCTACTCAGTACTCACACATTTGACAAGCCGGGAGGTCTGAAGAGAATGGCGGAGAGTGCAGTGGGATGCCTCCTGAACAAGCTTGATGCCTTCACCCACGAAGAGTGGCGGCTGCTACGCGGAGTTGCAGCACATGACGGCTTTCCTCCGGGTGGTCGACGCGAACCCACATCTTGACCTACAGCTCCAAGCCTGGGTCAACCAAGTCCGGCAAGTTTCCTACGACAGCGAGGACGTACTAGATGAATATTTCCGGCGTTGTTCCAACCGCCCGGAAGGTCGACTCATTCGTATATTATTTTCAGTCAAGAAGTTGATATTCCGCTGCCAAATCGCTGCCGACATACAGAGTCTCAACTCCCGAGTCATTAAAATACGGGACAGTCGTCAGAGATACCTCCTCGACAACCCTCAATTCCAAGATCAAGCCTCCAACCTTAGTTTTCCTCCCAGCACTCCCGTATGGCACGATCCTAGAAGGGATGCGCTTTTGAGGCCAGAAGAGGATCCCGTAGGCATGGACAAACCCAAAGCCGAACTTTTGCAGTTGCTCGGCGAGATTGGAGGTGGTGGTTCAGGGCTCAAAGTTGTTTCCATTGTCGGAATGGGCGGTTTAGGGAAGACCACGCTAGCCACAAAGGTTTACAATGAGGTGAAACCTCATTTTGAGTTGTGTGCCAAAATCAATGTCTCCCAATCCTTCAATGTGAATGAGGTATTGAAACATCTCAACCACCAGCTGGGAGTGACGATGGACAAGGACGTGGCTGACCTGAAACTGAAAGAAATTGTTCTTGATTCGTTGCGTCCAAAAAAGGTACTTGATTCTGTTAGATGATGTGTGGAATTTAAATGCATGGAACGCCCTCAAAGTTGTCTTCCCAGACAACCCATGCTGCGGGAGCCGTATACTACTGACTACGCGGAATCGTGATGTTGCTGCTACCACAGGTAATGGAAAATTCTATGAGATGTCCACGTTGTCTTCAAAGGATTCTTGGAGTTTGTTTTGCAAGAAGTCGTTTTGGGGCAATCCTTGTCCTTCACATCTGGAGACGGTTTCGCAGAGTATAGTGAAAAGATGCGGTGGACTGCCACTAGCAATTGTGGCCATTAGTGGTGTGTTGGCCATAAGAGACACTGGGAATGTTGATGAGTGGGAGAAGATAGATCGAAGTATACAAGCTGAATTAGAATCCAACGAAGGATTTCAATCGGTATTGAAAGTACTGTGGATGAGTTACAATGATTTGCCATACTATCTCAAAAACTGTTTCTTATTCTTATCAGCCTTCCCCGAAGACTACTTGATGAAACGCACTGAATTGATTCATCTATGGGTTGCCGATGGTTTTGTGATGAAAAATCAAAATCTGACTTGTGAAGAAGTTGCAGAGAGTTATCTTAATGAGCTGGTGGTTAGAAACCTTATTCAAGTGGCTGAAACAAGCAGGGATGGAAGACTGACCTCAGTGCGCATGCATGATATGTTACGTGACCTTGCCCTCGAAAAATCAAAAAATCAGGAGTTTCTGGAATTTGTCGATGGAGAAACGGTTTGTGCGGCATGGGGAGGAAAAATTCGTCGGTTATCCATCCGAAGCAACAGAACCCATGATATCGAGATGGACAATAGGCTGTCTAAACTTCGAACATTTATCGTGTGGGGAACCAGGGATCGTCTGTCCAGGTCCAAGGTATCATTTCTCTCAAGCGTGCTTTCGGGGAAGAACTCCGCTTTGTCGAGGGTGCTAGATTTTGGAGGGAACTGCCCTTGGTTGAGGGTGCTAGATTTGAGAGGTATCCCACTCAAGGTGTTCCCAAATAAAATCGTGGAGCTATACCACTTGAGATATCTAAGCTTGAGGGAGACCCTAGTGAAAGCGGTGCCTAACTCCATAGGAAAGCTTCAGAATCTTGAAACGTTGAATCTGAAAGGGACCCTTGTTAGGGAGCTACCAATCGGAATTTTAAAGCTCCACAAGCTCCGCCATCTTTTAGTGCGTTGGGTGCGTTGTGGACCAATTTTATTTTACGATTCTCTTGCTCTCACTGGCGATGATTGTGGTTTCAAGGCACGAGGGATAGGGGGGGTTGCACTGTTTGCAGAAGCTTTGTTCCATAGAATTGACGGGTGAAGCCAATGTCCAGATGATTATTGAGATAGGGAGGCTAACTCAACTACGGAGCTTAGGAATGATGGGCATTAGAAGGGAAGATGCGAAGGCTCTGTGCTCTTCCCTCAATGGATTGACCAACCTCCGTTCGTTGGAGCTGAGATCAGCACAATTGGGTGAGGAGGCCATTGACTTAGATGGTCTTAGCTCTCCTCCTCGGTATCTTCACCGCCTGTATCTGAGCGGAAGTTTACCATCACCACAATGGATTTCGACTCTCCAAAACTTGGTGTTCTTGTGTCTGAGTGAGACCAAGTTGAAGGACGATCCACTTGAGTCCTTGAAAGCGTTGCCCACCCTAAGAGTGCTTATTCTCTGTTGGTGTTATGAGGTAGAGACGCTGTGTTTTAAGGCTGGAGGGTTTCCAAGGCTCAAGGATCTGGAATTGGAAGGATTACTAGGGCTGGAGAGGGTGGAAATTGAGGAGGGCTCTCTAACTTCTTTGGAAGAGCTTTCGATTTACTTGTGCAGATCGTTGAAGGAGGCCCCCGCGGGCATGCAATTTCTCTCCGGACTAAAGCGTATTGGATTGTGGCAACCTTCCTACGATTTGTTCACCCAAATAACAGAACAAATCGAGAAGAAATGCCCATCAGTCGAGTTATATGGTAGTGTTGATGACCGGCAGCTGGGAGAAGCGGAGGGCTGGCCGGCTGGGACTGGGTTCAAACGTTTCAAGGCTTAAGAGGTGGTTGACTTTGTCTTTGTTGTGAGCTTCATCATATCTGTTTTCTTGTGCCACATCCTTTTCTTCCAACCTTCATTTCATTTTTTTTTAATGGGTTTTGATGATATTTATGTATATGGTTCTCTCCAAAAAGATGAACGATATTTATGTTTATGTTTATGAAGAAAGGTATATAAAAGGAGTAATGTTGAAATCCGGTGATTGCGGAGCCTCAACCCTTCCAAACTGCTCCGTATCCAGATCAAGCCAGGATATGAAAACAGAGTTATCTTTGTGGGAGTCGGAGACCAGCCAGTTAATTCCAGTTAAATTTAAATTAACTTTGGCTATCCATTATAATTTAATAGGATTAGAGATGCTCTAACCTGACATTAGCCATTCTGATACCCACTACATTATGCAAGTGGTCTTGAGTCAAGATTATCTGTCACAATTGATCTTCTACTTATACATATCTATACATATATTATCTTTATTCTTTAATTGTTTTATTTCCCTTGATTTGGAAGGCTTAAATGCAATGCAATGGGAATCCACTGTTATGGGAATAGGCCGCATAGGAATCAAAACTAACCATTGTAAATGCTTCACAATCAGGACTCAAGCCTAAAACTTTGCATAAAAAATCAACTGCAAATTAAATCACCAACCGGGCTGGTTGGTTAAGCTCTGGGGATAAAGGGTTCTGATCTTGTATTCATAATTGCTGGTATGGGAGGTGACACGGGTTCTGGGTCAAGCCTTATTCTTTGGATTCTGTGAAATTTGAGAGGCTTCTGAGAGATTTGTGGAGGGAAATTAATGGTAAACAAAAAATTTCATTGTAGAGCAATCTTTAACCAAACAGTTTTTTGTCCGCTGGCCTCCGAAAGGCAGCAGATTTGCACCACACTGGTAGGTTAACGAGACATGCAGAGTAATGATACATACGAAAACACCATAATGAACGTATTTGACAGTGAGACTGCACATAAGCATGTTGGCATTGCTGACATACTATAATGAATGAAACCGTACTCCCCTTTGTTTCTGAATATGAAACCTCGTTCGCTTCTCCTGATTACTGCTAATGCAGGCACACCGACAATTGTCAAAGGGATCCTCATTGGAACGGTCATGCCGTTCTTTATTTTCATTGTATGTATGAAAATCTTGAAACCCAAATGGTAACGCCTCAGCCAAACCGAACTCATATATTGGGGACAAGGAAATGGGAAGTCCAATATCTCTGGCAATGTTAACTGCATTCATTGATGCGTAGTGCTAATGGATTTTTAAAACTTATCACTTATGATTTTTTTTTTTACCTTATAAAAAAAATATTACGAGTAAACGCTGTGTGATTGGGTTTTTTTTTTTTTTTCTATAATAATTAATATTATGAGTAAGAGTAATTCCAACCCGCCTTCTATTATCAGGCTGAAAAATGTTAAAATTTTCATTCTCCATTGACTCTTTCTACGCTCTTTCTCATCTCTATCTCTCTTCTCTCCGCCGGCTCCATCGCCGTTGCCTCCAAACGGACCATCGCCGCCTCCATCACCAAAGAAACCGGCCACTGCCGCCGTCGAATTTTTGGGACGGCAGTGACGGTGAGGACCTCGCCCAACAGGGGCATCGATCGGGGGGCAGCGGGGGGCACCGATCGGGGAGCGGCGGGGGAATTGATCGGGGGCGGGGAGCACCAATCAGCAGCACGAATCGAAGGGGCAGCGGCGATGGGGAGAACCTCCCGTGGCAGGGGCACCGATCGGTGATCCAGATTTCGCGGACTGTGTAAGAGAACCTGTAGGGATGGAGGGTGTGCGGAGGTGCAGCGGTCGGGGATGGAAGGTCTGGGCTTGAGCTGAGAAAAGATAGGTTTGGGAAGAAAAATTATTATTTTAATAGGAATAGGGATAAAATATAATAGAGTGTTAAAAATAAATTTTTACACGTAAAAAATTGTTTATATTTAAAGAAAAAAGACAGAGTATTTTCAGAATTGCTCTAAGAGCCGCCTGGTTATTAGAATTCAAAATATGATTTTCTTTTTAAAACATAATTTGATTTATAAAGTGTGCTCGTTATCCTTGTTTTTTTAAATAAAATATTATTTCATTTAAATTAAAGTAGTTATTTTTTATTTATAAATTTAAATTTATTTATTTATACCCAATTTATTTTTAAAAAAAATCTATTTTAAGTATTTTTGTTCTCTTTCTTCTATTATTTGGATTCATCCTATTATGTTTTTATTAATTTTTATAAAATTAATTTGGAAACAAAATAAAATAAAACTCATTTTTCTCTTTTGTGAGGAAGAGAGAGATTCTTGAAAATATTATCACACGTTTTCAAAGGTAAAGACATAATTTTTGATGAAAACTGCTAGTTTTAAATAACAGTATATCTAGTCAAACATTCCTTTCCATTGAGTGGCTCTAAGCTTAATTCTACAATAAAGCCTCCTTTACGATATACTTTAAAAGAATTACATATTTTAATTTTTTTCTATTAAATAAACACAAAAATTTAACGAAAAATTGGCATAGGAAGCAAAACTAAAAGTCAATCATAATAAAACAATAACAAAAGTAGAATTTCATCGTGAAGCCACCCAAACATAGAATTACATAGCTCAGTGGAATTAAATCTATAAATAATATTAATATTAAAAAAATGCTAAAATAAGAAAAAAAAACTAGAAAAGAATGAAAATCTCAGTTGATTTTTTTTATTTTAATTTTTGGGTCAATTTTGATTCCGCATCCTTTTTTAGTTCTATTTATTTTTGTTGTTCTTCTTTTTTAAAGCAATATAAAACAATTATAATTTAAAAATTTATTAAAATCTCTTCAAAGAATTATAAGTTCTTAAAAATAAGCAAAAAAAAAATTTATTAAACAAAAATTTGAAAAAAGCCAGGATGAAAATGTAAGAAAATAAGAACAACAAATTACCTAGAACTAGAAAATCCTAAATCAACAATTTCATCAAAATAATACAAATTTCTGGGAGACTAAAGAGGATTAGAAAAAGTAACAATAATTTCTTACTTTTGATTTAAGATTCCCAAACTAATTGGAACAATTGGAATGTGTGGTGCTGGTGCCGCTGTGCCGGTACGGTGGGAGATTGGGAGTCTGCGATTTACAGTCTCGTAGCATTGTAGCGTTGTAGTCGTAAAGAAAGAGTGAGGAGAGTTAATGACTTAATGACATATACATAATACATCTATTTATTATTTTTATATTTAAAATAGTTTTTAAAATATATATCCGGCCCAGCCCATGTCTATAGGGCCTGCATCTAACTTATAATTTGTAAATATTAAATTATTAATCATACCAACGCTTCAACACGCAACACTCCAGGCAGACGATAGACGATGCAGTGGCGTCTGAGACTGAAGCCATGGTGGAGAACTGAAGGCTGGAGCGGGATGAAGAAGATCAAATCGGTATTCGGAGGACCCACAAAATTAGAGGCCTCAAGCTGACGCTTCAACCTGCAAAAAGGCAGGGCCGGCTGGAACCGATAAAAGACACGACTGGGGATGATGAAGGGTAACAATGATATTTCTGTTATATCTCTTTTAATGCTTTGTTTCTTTTTTCATTTATAAAATTATTTAAAAATTATTTTAATTTTTTTTTTATCTTTGCTTTATACCAATCAAATAATAATACGGAAAAAATATTTTTATTCATTTTCTTTTTACACTTTTGATTTCACATTTTTTCACCTAAATTTTTTTCGCCCCATTTACCCAACATAGGGGACGAGATTCCATTGGCTTAGACAATATATAGTACGTCCACATGCTGACATGCAGGCGTGAAAGGAAAGGATGAGACATGACTATAGGATGGCCATTAGTGGGGTATGAGACAGGTTGTGGTGCTCCAGATTCGAGTCCACACCCGTGATCGAGATGATGAGATTTGTTTCGTTTGGACTGTAGTACGTCCACATGCAGGCGGCTGGGTTTAAAGAAAAAAGATTGAAATGCATCTTAGTATTTTTTAAAATGCATACCGACTGATTTCATCGCACAGTAAATGCTGATTCCCACCATATAATCACACCACTATCATAATATTTTAAAAATAAATAAATATCATTTAAAGATTAAATGCTGTCATAGCATCCGATGGTAAATTTTGTTCTTTTTTCTTAGTTTTGTTGGATGGTCAGGCCCGGGAGATGTGTTTTTCTGTGGAGGAGTAGGTCCACATCTAGCACGCTTGTGGTACGGTAGTAGTGGTGGACCCTAATTGTATTATATTGTATGTCGTCAACAAATTCATGGCCCTCCTCTCTAATCTCTATCTGATCTGACACACGGCCAACACGAACGTATGTATGTATGTATATTATGGGAAGCGGGTATCTGATTCATCCAATTGTGATTGCAACTCTCACCTCTGGCATATGGCGGCTATTGGCCAACTCCTGTCATGTGGGTACTTGGTAACCACCCAAAGTTAATAGTTTATATATATATATATATATATATGTATGAATAATCAAAGTGACATAATTTCAGGTAACTAAACAAAGCCAGACTGCCTCCTTCTTCTTCTTTTTTTTTTGATGACTTTGACTCCGGAGTTCTGCTACAAACAAATAGTACCTCTCACCTACACCAAACGCTCCGTCCTCTTCTCTCTCTGCTACTTTCACGCCGAAATACCCATAAAAAGTTGGAGAAACGAGAGGAGACATTGGATTCTGAACAGAGCAGCTAGAAATCAGGCACCACCGTCGCTGGATTTTGCAGTTGTCGCCACCTCCAGGCTCCAAAGACGGAGATGAATTGGATGCTGCAGTCGGTGGAGAGGAGACTGGAGACAGTGGCGTAGCACAACCTGTCTCCAGACTAGAGCACCACAACCTGTCTCCAGATTCGAGTCCACACCCGTGATCGAGATGATGAGATTTGTTTCGTTTGGACTGTAGTACGTCCACATGCAGACTGCTGGGTTTAAAGAAAAAAAATTGAAATGCATCTTAGTATTTTTTTTAAATGCATACCGACTGATTTCATCGCACAGTAAATGCTGATTCCCACCATCATCACACCACTATCATAATATTTTAAAAAAAAATAAATGTCATTTAAAGATTAAATGCTGTCATAGCATCCGATGGTAAATTTTGTTGTGTTATTCGACTAAATATCAGTTTTTATTCAAATTTACAATAAAAATTACTGTTTCTTATAAAAATTATTTTAATAATATAAAAAATAATTAAAAATTTTAGTATAATATATATTTATATAACAAATAAAAAAAATTTAAAATTTATAAAATTAAAAATATATTAAACCCCTCCCCCCTCCCTTCATTCTCCTCCACAGCCAAAACAACGAGTTGCAAAACGGTGTACGTAAACTAATGTATATTTATTCAACATATTCAAATACCTGCTCACACATTTGACAATCAGGTGGGAGGTCTGAAGCGAATGGCGGAGAGTGCAGTGGGATACCTCCTCAACAAGCTTGATGCCTTCACCCACGAAGAGTGGCGGCTGCTACGCGAAGTTCACCAAGGCATCGAAGATGTAAGGCGAGAGTTGCAGCAGATGACGGCTTTCCTCCGGGTGGCCGACGCCAACCCATATCCTGACCCACAGCTCCAAGCCTGGGTCACCCAAGTCCGACAAGTTTCCTACGACACGGAGGACGTGCTAGATGAATATTTCCGGCTTTGTTTCCACCGCCCAGGAGGCCGACTCCTTCGTATATTATTCTCAGTCAAGAAGTTGAAATACCGCCGCCAAATCGCTGCCGACATACAGAGTATCAAGTCCCGACTCATTAAAATATAGGAGAGTCATCAGAGATACCTTCTCCACAACCCTCAATTCCAAGATCAACCCTCCCACCTTAGTTGTTTTCCTCCCAACACTCCCATCAAATGGCACGATCCTAGAAGGGATGCGCTTTTGAGGCCAGAAGAGGATCCGGTAGGCATGGACAAACCCAAAGCCCAACTTTTGCAGTTGCTCGGCGAGATTGGAGGTGGTTCAGGGCTCAAAGTTGTTTCCATTGTCGGAATGGGCGGTTTAGGGAAGACCACGCTGGCCACAAAGGTTTACAATGAGGTGAAGCCTCATTTTCTGTTGTGTGCTAAAATCAATGTCTCCCAATCCTTTAATGAGAGGGGCGTGTTGAAACATCTCATCCATCAGGCGTGCACGGAAATGAATGATGCGGAGCGTCACAAAGTGGAATCAACGATGGACAAGGACGATGCTTACTTGAAAGAAATTGTTCTTGATTTGCTGCGTCCAAAAAGATACTTGATTCTGTTAGATGATGTGTGGAATTTAAATGCATGGAATACCCTCAAAGTTGTCTTCCCAGACAACCAATGCTACCGGAGCCGTATACTACTGACTACGCGGAATCGTGAAGTTGCTGCTACCGCAGGTAATGGAAAATTCTATGAGATGTCCCTGTTGTCTGCAACGGATTCTTGGAGTTTGTTTTGCAAGAAGTCATTTTGGGGCAATCCTTGCCCTTCACATCTGGAGGCGGTTTCGCAGCGGATAGTGAAAAGATGCGGTGGACTGCCACTAGCAATTGTGGCCATTAGTGGTGTGTTGGCTTTAAGAGACACTGGGAATGTTGATGAGTGGGAGAAGATAGATCGAAGTATGCAAGCTGTATTAGAATCCAACGATGGATTTCAAACGGTATTGAAGGTACTGTCGATGAGTTACAATGATTTGCCATACTATCTCAAAAACTGTTTCTTGTACTTATCAGCCTTCCCCGAAGACTACTTGATAAAACCCAAGCCATTGATTCGGCTATGGGTTGCCGATGGTTTTGTGATTAAAAATGAAAATCTGACTTGTGAAGAAGTTGCAGAGAGTTATCTCAATGAGCTGGTGGGTAGAAACCTTATTCAAGTTGCCGAAATAGCGAAGGATGGAAGACTGGCCTCAGTGCGCATGCATGATATGTTACGTGACATTGCTATCGAAAAAATCAAAAAATCAAGAGTTTCTGGAAGTTGCCGCTGGAGAAACGGCTAGTGCCGCGTGCATCTTAAGTTTAAAAATTCGTCGGCTATCCATCCAAAGCAACAGAATCCATGATATCAAGATGGACAAAAGGCTGTCTAAACTTAGAACATTTCTCACGTGGGCCGAAAGTTATCGTGAGAGTGCTAGATTTGGGAGAACTGCCCAAAACTTGCTTTGGGGGAACTGCCCTTTGCTGAGGGTGCTAGATTTGGGAGGTGCCCCACTCAAGAAGTTCCCAAATAAAATAGTCGAGCTATACCACTTGAGATATCTAAGCTTGAGCTACACCCAAGTGGATGCGGTGCCTAACTCCATAGGAAAGCTTCAAAATCTTGAAACGTTGAATCTGAAAGGCACCCTTGTTAGGGAGCTACCAATTGGAATTTCAAAGCTCCGACAGCTCCGCCATCTTTTAGTGTTTAGGGCGGGACGTCGACGTTATGGAAATGAGTATTTTGGTTTCAAGGCACCAGGAGGGATAGGGGGGTTGCAGTGTTTGCAGAACCTTTCTTTAATAGAAATGACGGGTGAAGCCAATGAGCAGATGATTAGTGAGATAGGGAGGCTAACTCAACTACGTAAGCTACGAATGAAGGACATTAGAGGGGAAGATGGGAAGGCTCTGTGCTCTGCCCTCAGTGGATTGACCAACCTCCGTTCGTTGGGGCTGATATCAGCACAATCGGGTGAGGAGGCCATTGACTTAGAGTTAGATGGTGTCAACTTCCCACCTCGGTCTCTTCAGCGCCTGTATCTGTATGGTCCGTATGGAGGTTTACCACAATGGATTTCGACTCTCCAAAACTTGGTGGTCCTGATTCTGAGAAACACCCAGTTGAAGCAGGATTCACTTGAGTCCTTCAAAGCGTTGCCCACCCTAAGATTGCTTATTCTGTATCAGTGTTACGAGGGAGAGACGCTGTGTTTTACGGCTGGAGGATTTGGAAGGCTCACGAATCTGCAATTGGTTGGATTAGAAGCGCTGGAGAGGGTGGAAGTCGAGGAGGGCTCTCTACCTTCTTTGGAAGAGCTTTTTATTTACTCGTGCAGATCGTTGAAGGAGGCCCCCGCGGGCATGCAATTTCTCGCCCAACTCAAAGGTATTCAATTGGGGAAATGTTCCGTCGATTTACACACCCAACTAAGAGAGCAAATCGGGAACGAAGGCCCATCACTGGAGTGGTACTAGTATTTCACAAAGGTATCTTTTTTTCTTTTCTAATCTCTTTTGATTCTACTTTAATTGGAAGGACCTTAGTGAGTCAGGTTTCCCTACTGCTAAAAAAATAAATTATTATAAATCACAATACGAACACACACAAACAGGAATTTTAAACAAGTAGGAATCAAAACAAAAGCCCAACAGGCAGCAAGCAGCGAATAAGATTCAAATATAAAAATGAAGGTAAGATATGCAGATAAACAGTCATGAAAATTTTTTTTTGGATAAATTTTACGAATTTAACAATCTTGACAGTGGGTAAAGTACAAAGCACAAATGAAGTACAGAAGCAATTGGGAATAATACTTTAAGGATAATTACAAGTTAAAACAAATCTGTAGTGATGTTTGTTATTATATAAGTTTTGTACGGCTTTCAAAATTGCCGACTCTAAAATATTTTAAAAAAAAATAAAAACTGAAAATATGATGAATAAACATACCATAAGTTAGTAAGTTGGGGTTGCCATTGACTAGTTAAATTTGACTAATTGATATTTCCAAGTTTGATATTTTATAAAAATTTTAGTAAAAATATATATTTCGAGCCCAATTTGTGATTAAATATTAGTCTAGGCAAATTTATTGATAAAGGAAGAGGAGTAGATGAAGAGTAAACTAACCAAATCAAATGATTAAAACAAGGAACTTCAATTGATGAGAGGAAACTTACGTCAGAGGAGGTTACTAGTGGTCACTGAATTAAGAATAGATTTATTTAATTTGCCATCTTTTAGGGATTGCACCGAGAGAAGTGGAAGAGGTAATGGTGGCCACGATGGAGGCTGTGGAGGTGGGTCTTCTTCTCGATTTGGTACCAGGTGGGGGTTTTGGCCAAGTTTGCGCAAAGTTGTAGTAACATCAAAGCTTGAAGGTGTAGAAAAGGACAGATGTACTTGGAAGTGTATATTGATTCCGTTTGTTATTTTCAAAATCATAAGGCAATTAAAGGAGTTTAGGTGTAGATAGGATCTTGGTTTTTAGTTGCTATCAAGTTGATTGTGTGGTTTTGTATTGTGGAATGCAATTTAGTGCAACGTGTGTAGCAGTTGCCTGAACTTCGATTTTTATTTCTTGAAACTTTTTTTTTGTGTTATTGTGGAATTACTTTTCATTGGTTGGATGGATATGGGTTTTGGAATAAGATGCAGCCATGGATCGATGAAAATAAGTTCTGAATCAATTACCTAAACTTTTAGATTTTTCTGAAGTTCTTTATTGTGCGTGTGTTATTTGTTCCCTTGAACGACCTGGAAAGATGATAAAGGTGACATTTTTTTACCCCAGTAAAGAAAATAATTGTTGGTGCCGGCTGATTTGTGGAGGCTGCTTGTGTTTTTTGGTCATAGTTTATTGCTGGCACTACATTTTATTGTATATATTTAGTCCCCATTGCTGTACTGATTTTACTGTCATGTCAGCTGGAAATCTCCAAAAAAAAAATCAATAATTACATTTTTTTTGTAATCCCATTTTGGTTTTTTTTTTAAGGAGAATGATAGTTTTTGAGGATTTTTTTTCCCTGTTACCCATCTCCGAAAATACACAAATGGCATCACTTGGTGCCTTACAAGTGTTTTTTGGGGGTTACTCCTCTCCAGCAGAAGTCATTTGATTTTTCTAGTGCTTCCTTGCACAATGCCTATCCTGAAGCGCAAGGCATGCATAGGCGTTCGCCTAATTCGACATGAAAGCTTATGGTATATTGTCTTTATCCAACAAAAATAAAAAGGATTACATAAGGAGGACCAAACTAGAAAAAACCCTCTATGGCCAAATTAAAACCAACAAAGCTCTCCTCTAATATCTCTGTAAAAAAAGAGCTTCCTGATAGAAGCTTCGCCATGGAAAAAAAGAAAAGAAATGGAGCCGGAGAATAAAGTTTTTAAAGACAGACTTAAAGAAAGGAAATGAAACCCGAGAATAAAGTTTTCACAATAAATAAATAAAGACAGACTTAAGGCTTACAAACAAAATTAGAATAGAAGACATCATAAACGTTAAAAATGAGATGAAACAGCCAGTGGGAGCACTGCACACATACAAAATAAAACAAAGGGAAACCATAAAATAACAGCAAGAAAACAAGAAAAATAACAAACCAGGAGGAGATGTGGAAGACCTCGTAACACCACGCTGGTGGACCAACCAATAATGGATCAATAGCCTCTAAACAGCAAGCACACCTGCAACCACATAACATACACAACCAAGAGAAAAGAGAAGAAAAGGAAAGAGCGGAATAATAAAACATACAGCAGGCAAGAGAGCCACCAGGCAGCCACTAGGCAAGAAAGCCACCAGAATAATATCATCTTTCCTTCACCGAACAAAACATACAGCAGCACCTCCACCCATAAGGCCATAAATATTATTATTTAATGACAAATTTTTACTGTTGCTTCTCCATTCGTTGCCTCAACCATGCTCCCAAACGTACTCTGTCTGCTCTATTGCGGACACACTTAGTGAGGTAAGATATAACTCACTACAATGATTTAAATCATGCAGAAGTGTAGCATACCCAGAGCAGAGATGGAGAGACACAGGCTATCATGGAGAATGCAGTATAGATTCAGCTCATCAAAACACCAAGCACACAAAGAATAATAAGAAACCAAAATTGAAAATTCCTGATCTGAAATTTGAAAATAATAAATGAATCTTAATTTAACATTAAACTTAATCAAAAAAACAAATCTAAACGATCAAAATCAAAATCATCAAATCCATCAACCGGGCCAAGAGATCTGGGTAGATTAACAAATCAATCTCCACGCTAACGTGCACACATCGATCATCGCTGATGACTCCCATAAATTAATGCAAACCAAATCTCACAGCTGGTAAAGCAATTAATGCATATAATGAATGACATCTACAACTACTTGTTCAGTAGTCCGCCTCCCATGTTCCAAATTCTAACACTTGATTTCGATAACGTGAAAAAAGAAATAAATGGGTGCAACCTATTTTCACAAACACAGGCAGCCACTCTCGGTTCCTCTTGATGAACTGACGAAGTGATACACAGGCTTCAACTTAGAGAAAATCGAATCATTTTAGCAAATCAACTTTCCCTGTTTAGTATTTATTCACACAAATTATAACTTTTGTTATTATGGCATTTTAGAAAATAAATATTTAATTATAACTTTTCAATTATTTATCAGCCCTCGTTTATTTAAGAAAACATGAGCAAAAGAAAAATATTTATTCACCTGTTTTTTCCCCTCACGTAGCTCTCACGTACCAAACAAAGTATTAAAACTTGACAACTACCTACTACACAAATACCTACTCAGTACTCACACATTCGACAAGCCGGGAGGTCAGAAGAGAATGGCGGAGAGTGCAGTGGGATGCCTCCTGAACAAGCTTGATGCCTTCACCCACCATGGGTACCTATGAAATATCCAACCGATCACAAATAATTTATTGAATATTTTTATTATATAATATACTTTTAAATAATAAATTCATTTAGGATTAAGAGTTGACGAAATAAGCAGAGAAGGATGAAGGGGCAGCCAGCCAGTTTAGACCCTGACTGTTGAAATACCTGCTCACACATTGGACAAGCAGCTGGGAGGTCCGAAGAGAATGGCGGAGAGTGCAGTGGGATACCTCCTGAACAAGCTCGATGTCTTCACCCACGAAGAGTGGCGGCTGCTACGCGAAGTTCACCAAGGCATCGAAGATGTAAGGCGAGAGTTGCAGCAGATGACGGCTTTCCTCCGTGTGGCCGACGCGAACCCATATCCTGACCCACAGCTCCAAGCCTGGGTCACCCAAGTCCGACAAGTTTCCTACGACACGGAGGACGTGCTAGATGAATATTTCCGGCTTTGTTTCCACCGCCCAGGTGGTCGACTCATTCGTATATTATTCTCAGTCAATAAGTTGAAATACCGCCGCCAAATCGCTGCCGACATACAGAGTATCAAGTCCCGAGTCGTTAAAATATGGGACAGTCATCAGAGATACCTTCTCCACAACCCTCAATTCCAAGATCAACCCTCCCACCTTAGTTGTTTTCCTCCCAACACTCCCATCATATGGCACGATCCTAGAACGGATGCGCTTTTGAGGCCAGAAGAGGATCCGGTAGGCATGGACAAACCCAAAGCCGAACTTTTGCAGTTGCTCGGCGAGATTGGAGGTGGGTCCGGGCTCAAAGTAGTTTCCATTGTCGGGATGGGCGGTTTAGGGAAGACCACGCTGGCCACAAAGGTTTACAATGAGGTGAAGCCTCGTTTTGAGTTGTGTGCTAAAATCAATGTCTCCCAATCCTTCAATGTGAAGGAGGTATTGAAACATCTCATCCACCAGGTGTGCAAGTGCGAGGGAATGAATCAACAGCCGCTTCGAGAAGTGGAATCGGCGACGCAAGATGTTGTCCTGAAAGAAATTGCTCTTAATTTGCTGCGTCCAAAAAGGTACTTGATTCTGTTAGATGATGTGTGGAGTATAGATGCATGGAACACCCTCAACATTGTCTTCCCAGACAACCAATGCTGCGGGAGCCGTATACTACTGACTACGAGGAATCGTGATGTTGCTGCTACGACAAGTAATGGAAAATTCTATGAGATGTCCCCGTTGTCTTCAAAGGATTCTTGGAGTTTGTTTTGCAAGAAGTCGTTTTGGGGCAATCCTTGCCCTTCACATCTGAAGACGGTTTCGCAGAGTATAGTGAAAAGATGCGGTGGACTGCCACTAGCAATTGTGGCCATTAGTGGTGTGTTGGCCATAAGAGACACTGGGAATGTTGATGAGTGGGAAAAGATAGATCGAAGTATGCAAGCTGAATTAGAATCCAACGATGGATTTCAATCGGTATTGAAAGTACTGTGGATGAGTTACAATGATTTGCCATACTATCTGAAAAACTGTTTCTTGTACTTATCAGCCTTCCCCGAAGACTGCTCGATGAAACGCATGACATTGATTCGGCTATGGGTTGCTGATGGTTTTGTGATGAAAAATCAAAATCTGACTTGTGAAGAAGTTGCAGAGAGTTATCTCAATGAGCTGGTGGGTAGAAACCTTATTCAAGTTGCCGAAATAACAGAGGATGGAAGACTGGCCTCAGTGCGCATGCATGATATGTTACGTGACATTGCCCTCGAAAAAATCAAAAAAACAAGAGTTTCTGGAAGTTGCCGATGGAGAAACGGCTAGGACGGCATGCGAAAGAAAAATTCGTCGGCTATCCATCCAAAGCAACAGAATCCATGATATCAAGATGGACAAAAGGCTGTCTAAACTTCGAACATTTATCATGTGGGGAGAAAGTTATCCTGGGTCCGTAGTATCTGTCCAAAGCTTGCTTTGGGGGGAACTGCCCTTTGTTGAGGGTGCTAGATTTGGGAGGTGCCCCACTCAAGAAGTTCCCAAATAAAATCGTGGAGCTATACCACTTGAGATATCTAAGCTTGAGGGACACCCAAGTGGATGCGGTGCCTAACTCCATAGGAAAGCTTCAGAATCTTGAAACGTTGAATCTGAAAGGCACCCTTGTTAGGGAGCTACCAATCGGAATTTTAAAGCTCCACCAGCTCCGCCATCTTTTAGTGTGTCGGGTGCGTGGTGGACTACTTGATTTCTATTTCGATTATCTTGGTTTCTATTACGATAATCGTGGTTTCAAGGCACCAGGAGGGATAGGGGGCTTGCAGTGTTTGCAGAAGCTTTGTTTAATAGAAATGACGGGTGAAGCCAATGACCAGATGATTAGGGAGATAGGGAGGCTAACTCAACTACGGCGCTTAGGAATGATGAGCATTAGAGGGGAAGATGGGAAGGCTCTGTGCTCTGCCCTCAATGGATTGAGCAACCTCCGTTCGTTGTTGCTGATGTCAGCACATTCAGGTGAGGAGGCCATTGACTTAGATGGTGTCAACTCTCCTCCTCGGTATCTTCAGCGCCTGTACTTGTGGGGAAGTTTACCACAGTGGATTTCGACTCTCCAAAACTTGGTGGTACTGTGTCTGAGTAAGACCAAGTTAAAGGACGATCCACTCGAGTCCTTGAAAGCGTTGCCCAACCTAAGAGTGCTTATTCTCTATCGGTGTTATGAGGGAGAGACGCTGTGTTTTAAGTCTGGAGGGTTTCCAAGGCTCAAGAATCTGGAATTGGCTGGATTACAAGGGCTGGAGAGGGTGGAAATTGAGGAGGGCTCTCTACCTTCTTTGGAAGAGCTTTTGATTTACTGGTGCAACTTGTTGAAAGAGGCCCCCGCGGGCATCCAACTTCTCGCCCGACTCAAACGTATGGGATTGTGGCAACCTTCCTACGATTTGGTCACCCAAATAACAGAGCAAATGGGAGCGCAAATTGGGAAGAAAGGACCATCACTGAAGGTATATGGTGGTTTTGGGGATTGAGAAAAACACTAGACAAGCGGAAGGCTGGGATTGGGTATAAACGTTTCAAGGCTTAAACGAGGTGGTTGACGTTGTCTTTGTTGTGAGCTTCAGCATATCTGTTTTGTTGTGCCTCATCCTATTCTTCCAACCTTCATTTCATTTTTTCTTCCTTTTTTTTAATGGGTTTTGATTTTGATGGTATTTATGTTTATGGTTCTCTCCAAAAAAGACTAACTGTTCTGGAATGACCAACGTAATATATGTATGTTTATCCTGAATAAAATAAAAGACTATCAAACTAAGGCTTTGGATCGACAGAAGACCGGATCAATGTGTTATCACAGTAACATGACATATACATATACTTATACTATCTCGTCACAATTGATCTTCCATTTATACATATACATATATTATTTATATTCTTTAATTGTTTTGTTTCCTTAGATTTGAAATGCTTAAATGTTGTCCATGTGTCATGGTCATGGTTGTACCCATAGTAAAGCCATTTTCTGGAAGAAGTAAGCAACACGCTAATTAATATGGAAAAGGATGGCCCAACACCCATTTTGTACGAGTCAGAAACGCCCAGTGGCGCACTATTTATTTCCTTTCTTTTAATTTTTCTTTTTTCTTTAATAGACAACCAAAAAAAAAAAAAACAACCTTTGTCGTTGATCGTACTCCCTAGTCAGATGTGCCGGCCGAAAGAATGAATAGGACACCCTATTCAGTCAGGGAGGTAGGAACCCGAATAACACCTAGCCTAGCAATTTCTGGCCTATTTTGAACCCTTTTTGTTGGCCATCCTCGGATTCAATGATCAAGCATAACACCACCTTATGTTTTTCTTTACAAAACAGCCAAAAGCATGCATGCACAGGATTATTATTCAATCCTTTTTCGTTGGCCGTAATACGTCCGCCGAATTTAAAAGTACTAAGTATTGATATAAATTCATCTAAATTCAACTAAACACATAACTTTTAAAATTAATTATGTTTAAAAAAACAAGTTTGCAAAACGGGCCTAAATAACATTTCATGTCTCGGAGTAGAAATGCCTCACAAATTATTGAGTTAACATACATAAATCCGATTATTGTTGAGCACATTTAATTCTATAACAGAAGCTCGTATCTGTATATACCGGGAGAACAATGTGTTTTTTAGCACCCCACAAAACTTTACAACAATACATAAAACACCCGCAACAATACATCCCCCCCTGATGAGCTGAGCTTTACCTCATCTTCTTTTCTTCACTACTACATCGACATTTGTGGATGCCTCTTGCCTCAAGCTTTATCGTCCTCAAATATATCCAAGAGAGAGATTGCCTGTAGATTCAATTCCAAAACCAAACAGATTAAGAATGGAATTTCTCAGATTAATTAACGCGCCTGTATATAGCAGATGGACTCATTGATATTCATCCGCTAATAACCAGATAAAATTTACCTCGGGTATGTTGAGCTCAAGGCGGAACTTCGGGCCGTCGTAATGGTGAAGAATTGGCCTGAATGAGTCCTCTTCCAGCGGCTCACAGATTTTCCTCGTGACAACCCTCACCTGTGTACAAGTAAAAAAATGATCCTTCTGCGTAAGACGATTGTATATCCCACAACCTATTTACTGATACCCAATATAACAATGGTGGAGAGACTAGTAGTATTCAGATTTAATGATTTAGATCAAAAAAAGTACCTGGGCCGGGAAGCGGGATTCGCCAGGACATTTCTTGTCCTCCCACGCAGCGGGATCTATGTTACTTCCTCCAAAACTTGAAGCCTGAACACATAATCAATACATCACCTAAGAGAGCATCTTCCAAATAACTTCATGGTATTTAAAACCGATCACTAGGATAAATTAATTAATAATCCCAAATTCTATACACGGGTTCACAGAACTAAAAAAACAGACCCCCTTCTTAATTAATAATTCATTTCAACTTCAAAACTACATACTTAACATGCAAGAACTAGGCCATAACCTCCTAATTTCCTATTTTAGAGGACAAACCCTCTTTAGGAAACACAATTTACAACTAGTAGATCGCTTCACTACTTTAGATAAACAAAACAACAAAACAAAATTATAGAATGAACAAGTTTCACTACTTAATTAGTAAAAAACATACCATGTTAGCTGCACTTTTAAGGGGAAAAAACAAAAACACGGACAAAAAAAGGATATGCGAACCTCAAAAACCCCATGGAGCTGATGGGTGGAGTAATTGTACAAGAAAAGAGGCAGCCCGGGTGTTATTGCCCTCACTGAATCTCTGTACCTTGGAGGAAGGCCTAAACGAAATCAAAGAAGCTATATTTAGAAACATCTAATCAACAACCACATGCATCTTACAAGACAATTACTCTCATTTCACCAATAAATTAAGTTGTTCATCCCCTAAAAGGGATTGAAAAAAAAGAACGATAAAACTCATATCCATAATTCTACAATTCCACATGCTAACAGTTATATCAGGAAACCCAGATCTACTTATAAAAAGAAGGAAACCCTAATCAGTTAATCATGGTCCTTGACTTCTAAAACGCCTTGGCCAGTACATCAGAAGCCAAAAAAACGGAAGATGGTTGATCGATGACTAAATTACTGATCAATCAAAACCCGCGAAAATTATAAACAAAAGACGAAAGAAAAAATAACGCACCAAAGAGCTGCCTTTTGAGGTTCTCCTGCATAGTGTCGTTGTTGCAGACGAAGATGTACCCACCAATCGTCTCGTTTCTGGGCAGAGACTCCGATGGGGGAAGCGTCTTGAACCTCTTATCAACTGCAATTTTCCCGTTACTGTCCCCATTATTATTGTTGTTCTTATTGCTATTACCGTGATTCTTCTTCCCTGCTTTGCTTCCCGTGTCCTCCCCTTTTCCATTTCCGTTCTTCCCAATCCCAAACTTAGGGTTCAAATTCACATTCAGATTGAAATGGTTATTCAAATTGTTGATCGCGGGCTTAGAATTCGAAAAGTTAGAGTAAACCCCCTTATTGAAGCTGCTGTTGATCGCAACGTTGGCGGCTGCAGCGGCGGGTCCGATCTTCCATCCGTCGTCGAAACCGTTGAAATCGGAGGATTTGGGAACTGAACGGGACGGAGAATCGAAGGGGTTGAAGGAGGGATTGACGGAGGAGGAGCTGTTGAGGTCGCCGCCAACCCTAACGTCGAAGTTTCGGCGATCGGAACGTTTGGCGGCGGCGGCGGCGATGGAGGAGGAGGAGGTACTCCAGATGGAGTCGTTGATGGAGAGGTTGGAGAAGGTAGAGGTCTGGAGACGAAGCTGGTCGCTGAATTGATAGAACGATTGCTGGTTGTTGTTCTCCATCGCTGCCACACACACACACACACCCACACACCAGTGGCGTTCCTCGATCTGGGAACCAAAAACCCTATAAATCAAACACACGAACAAGGATAGATGATGAAGGAAGAACAAGAAGGTGGGGTGGTTGAATATATAAAGAGAGAGTCTCTGTGTGTGTGCTGAAGGTTGGTTTCGAGGAAGGAAAAGGTGGCGTTTGAGTGAAGATTTGTCAAAGCCTTCGAGTTGAGAGAGAGTGGACATGTCAAAAACGAGAGAGTGGTTTTTAGTGGTTGAGCGGCCGCAAGCGTGCGCGTGCGCTCGCGCGCGTGGGGCTGTGACCGCGCAAACACGGGAAAGTAATTATATATATCGCTAATAAAACACGCGTTATTAGCGTGATTGGATGACTCTGCCCACCGATTATTCACGCGGAGTCTCAAGAAAGGTGTGTTTAATCGTCTACGTCAAATCATTAATTAATTAAATGAATTTTTGTTTTATTTTTATTTTTTAATGACGTTGACAACAAGTTTATTTAAAAAAAAAAACAAAAAAACAATTCACTGGACCTTATCTCCGAATTGAAAATTTCAAAAGTCGTCCACATGATACAAGTACAATGAACCAAAGTTCAAATGCACATATAAACCTAAGTTTTTATAATTATATATAAATCAAATGCATCAAAAGTGCTAAGACCATTAATATGAGGAAACTGGTCTGGTCATTTAAAAAAAAAATTACAACTTATGAGCAAGGGCAGAATTAGCTATTTTTCTGAAAAAATAAATAAATAAATTTTATTTGCATTTACATTACGTGTAGTTAATTCGCAAATGAATATTATCCTTAGATTTATATAAATAAAAAAATAAAATAAATATTAATTCAATAACAATAAAAATAATTTATTCGTATAATATATATCATATTACTAAAAAAATCTACCCTGATGAATTTATTTGTATAAGAATGACTGGAGACAATCCAATTCAACTGAAAATATAAAACCATTTTTTATTTGCTAAAAATTTACTTTTTAAATAGATATAATTTAAAAAGACTTCGCCTATTCTTTGTACAACGGCAAAAGGAGTTAACGTTCAAACCCTAAACCCTAAACTCTAAACCCTAAACCCTAAATTTCCTTATGAAAAATAATGGAACCCAAGGTGATTCGGTGTCAAATGACTAATTAGAAATTTTTAACAATTTTGATTACACGCATCAAATTTATTAATAAACTCATCTGAATTGACTAAGTTATCTCGTATAAAAATTTTTAAAATATTCATATAATAATATTCAAATATAAAATAATTTTTAAAATTATTTAAATATAAATAAAATTAAAATTATTTGATAGTAAATATAATATTTAAAATTTATGTTTCAGTAAATATAAAAATAATAATAAAAGTATTCAAAAAAATATTATTAGAATATAAATATAATATTTAAATAATATTTTAAAAAAAGTGTTTTATAAATATTATGAAAATATTTTACAAAAAAGATATTTAAAATTTCAAAAAAAAAATGAAAAGCTTTGTGTAATGATTATTTGTGCGTTTGAGGCTTTGGACAATATATTAGATATTTGGCTATAGCTCTAGCCTCCTCCACTCCATATTTAGAATTAATTATTGGTATGAACATTTATAGTATAATAGTTAAATATTTTAATAAATTTATTTATATGAAATAATATTAGTTGTAAATTATATTCGAAATGTATATTAAATATAATCTTATTAAAATTTCAAACTCTGAATTACCAACTAATCAAATTTAGCTAGTAAATGCCTCAAAATTTAAAATTATATTGGAGTTTAAATTTGTAACAAAGATTGTAACAAAAAATACAAATTTTGAGTACAATTTGCGTACAATATTGTTATATGTAAACAAACTTATTAAACCATTTAGCTATTTCATTACAAATGCTCTAAATGCAATAGTGATAATTGAATTATTTGATTTTAAAAAATTATGTGCCTTGATTATAGTGAGTTTTTTATATTTTCAAGTCATAACTTATATAATGTTAATTTTAGTTTTAAATAATATTTTTTAAAATATAAATTATATAGTTTGTATATCAGCCCCCCAACTTACAAATACAATAATTGTATCACTTTTTCATTAGACTTATAAACACTATAGATTAAATTTATAAAATTAAAAAAAACTTATAAAAAGAAGCATAAATTATAAATATATTAATAAAGAGTGAACAAAGAAAAATAATCTATAGTGTTTATAAGTCTAATGAAAAAGGAGCTTATCTATCAACTATTATTCAAAAGTTAATTAAAAATTAAGCAATCCATGTTATTATGTTAACAAGATCACGGGATGATGATTGTGTATAAAACTTGGATGTGGATGTGGGAATGGGAGGCACTCACTATTCACTGGTGTATTTGTGGTTGTGGGAGGTTCTAGATAGGGGTCGGTGGGTCAGATCTCACGGGTGACATTTTGTTTAGTCGTGAAGGCAGGTCGGTTGAAAATAAAGCGAGAGCGACCAACCCGGAGGCCAGCACTTTCGGGCGGCAGATCCGGAACGTGGCCCGCTGGTTCCTCTACTCAAGACACTACTGCCGACCTTTATTTTATTTTTTTTCCCCTTTTAGAGAAGGGTCCAGTAAGTTAAGTCCACCACAATAATGGGCCGGCGAGTCCCCATTTAGTGTCGCAACTCCTGTAGTATTTGCTGCAAAAGACTACACACAAATAATGCCTTTTTTTCTGAGAATATTATTAGTAGCATAATTTTTTATTTCATATAGTATTTTAAAACATATTTAAAAGTACTGTTTACTTTTAATAATTATTAAATTATATAATAAAAAATCTCTTAATTCTCACATTCACGTTTTTCATTTTTTATTTTTATTTCATTTTAAAGTTTAACAAATGTATTATTAAATAAAAAATATTATAATATTTTACTTTAATATAATCTGATATATATTTATATATGAAAGTAAATGGTAATTCAAATATATAAACGTAAACAAAACGAGTGTGTAACAAATCTTTGGTGCTTTTACGTAGGTATATCCGTAAATACATTGATCTCATTTAATTGATGTTTTTATTTGCGCCGTGTGTATTATGACTATGAAATAAATGTTTTTAATTCATGAATGTTGAATAATAATTTAAATGTTTGTGTGAACATTTTTAATTATATATTTATATTCCTAGTTAAAAGAAACTCACAACGAACAAGCGATTCCCATACAATATATAGAAAGCCTTAAGTAAAATTCAAAATTGTATAATATTATTGTGTCATACTATTGCAAGCCATATAATATATAAATATACTCATCATTATGAATACATGAGGAATTATCATATACAATAGTTAATAAATGATTAATTAAAACATAACAAAATAGAAAACTATCATCAGATTAAGTTCACACTTCCCTAATCACAACTTCATTTACTCAAATCTATTTGCAATACTTGTTTGAATCTTTTTATTGCTTTTGATATGTTACTTTGCTCATAACTATCAGCGTCTTTATTACTTATAGCTACTTGCTAAATGCATTTGATTGTGTTCTCGTTTAATCGCAATCACAACAACTCCATAGTTCACCTTTAATAGTAATGAACTTATCATTTAGTTAGCATCAGGATAACCCAACCAAGCTTACATTATTTAATTTTATCATTTCATATGTATGTATTGATTATTACATAGTTAACATTGTCACCTCATAAGTATTTACTAATTACTACATAGTTGGTTTTGTTATTTCATATGTATATACCATTTATTACATAGTTGCCTTTGCCACATCATGTTTATCGGTTTCTATGCAATTGGGATACTTACCGCGTTGTATTTATTAATTATCACATAAGCGACTTTACAACATCATATTTTTTGATTATTGAATATTTATAATTCCTATATAATATATATATATATATATATATATATATATAATTTATTGATAACTTTCAAAGTTTTACGGTGTGAAAAATAATGATAAAGTTTTGTCTTTTATATCTCTTCATAAATTCCTAATACATTTCATTATTTGGGGTAGATAACCCTTTAATTGCTAGAGTTATAATTATTAAACTTATACTTATTTTGTTGACTATCGTATTATTATTCAAAAGTTATTGTTATGTGTTATTACCTTTATTATTTCTTGATGAATTTTATGTTGTGGTGTTTATCATATCATATCATGTTTAGAAAAGTTAATGGATGGTTGTATAAAGGTCTTTAATGCATTTGATAAAAAAAATTATTATAGAGTATCAATCTAATTGATAATATGTTATGTTATGATATTTGAATAATTATTTTAGACCATTATATGTTGTGATGTCCAAACATGTTATATATCATGTTCATTTGTATAATATAATATTTATCATATCTTATGATATTACGTTTATCTTATCATATTTTACTCTTATTAGGTTATTTGAGCTCACAATTTTTTGTTCTAACACAAGGAAATTAAAGATAAGTAGATACTAGGAAATGGAGTTAGGAGACATTTAAAATAAAGTCATGTAAAATTTAAAACGTGATAGTCTGTGTTATATTATATAACAATGAGTTATAAATGTTAAGTCTATAAAAATTGTTGAGATAAAGATAGAGACTTTGATTACTATTACAATTTCATATTATTATTTTAAATTAATTTTACATTTAAATTGTTACATGCAAAATGATATAAATTAATATCAAATGAGTATTTTATTTTTATAATGTATAAAATGATATAAATTTATTTTGTTTGTACTCTCATGACTATATTTTTATAAAATATGTAAATCAAATCATTATTATATCATAGAATAAAACTGTTAATCAAATCACATTATTAATAAGTTTGAACAATGTACCAATATTAGTACTGCACCAATATTTGTTTTTTTTTTCTTTTTCCTAAAACGCATATGTAAACCTCAGTAAAGCCTGACCCTTCTACTCCGGCAACCGTTGCTTTTAAAGAACGCGACATAGAGAGAGGGAGAGAGGGGGCAGTGAGGCGACAGAGATGGATCCAAAACTAACGGAGGTGTCGCAGTTCTTTCAGAGATTCAAAGCCTCCTTGGTGAGAAACGATTTCGAAACCTGTGCGACGCTGCTCTCCAAACTGAAGGTACGAAAACCCTAGTTTTTTTTTTTTTCGTTTTGGTTGCCGAATGACGAAAAGGAAATCGTCTAAATCTTTGATCTCGCGCCGTTATATGTTTATATGATTCCATGATCTTTTCCTATGTGCGTGTGTGTGTGTGTGTGTTGATGCGCTTAAATTCGAGCGGCGTGTTGTTCGTGGTCCAATCAATATCAGAGCCCTAGGTGTAAGGTGGGTTTAGTCGGATGCTAGCTTCCCTGTCGTGTGGTGCATAACAAAACGTCCCGGTGACGTGATGTTGCAAAGTTATGGCGATATGCAGGATAGCTTTTGTCTGACTGCTAAAAGATTTTGTGTTTCGCGTAGGTTAAAGCTAGACTATGGTCTGAGCTTGTAGTTTTTCACACCCCCAAAAAAAGAAGAAGAAGAAAGCATACACATATTAGAGTTAGAAGCTGTGTTCTGACCTGTTGCTGTGCCTGTCTGTGTCCTAAATTGTGGTTCCCACACTCAGAAAAAGTACTGTGCCTCAAGCAGGCGTATTCCTGTTATCATAATGTGGTGTTATTGCAGGTCTTACTAACAGAATTTAAGAGCCTTCCACCATTGTTTGAAGATTCACCTAACGCTGGAAATGAGTTGACAATAGCTAGTAAGATTTCTGCTGCTACTATTGAATGCTTAAATTATATTTTTCATAACATAATATAGTTGTTCTTGTGATGAGCATGCATCACCCGAGAAAAAAACTGACGCGGGTACATCCGATCTCATGTTATAGGCTGTGTTTTAATTAACGATGGTGCTTGGTCCGCTGTGTTCTTTTTCAATAATTCTCAGGGGATATATGAGCATGCTGTTGTTCTGAGTGTGAAGATTGAAGATCAGGATGCCTTTGAGAGGGATTTCTTTCAGTTGAAGCCTTATTACACCGATGCATGGTAAGCTTTTCACTCCCTATTTTCTTTTGTCTTTTTGAAGTAATTCCTCAGGTAGATACA
>CM042089.1:4809099-4828902 GCA_023512835.1 Taxillus chinensis
AAATAAAATTGAAGGGAACATTCGCGACAATAGAGAAACGAAGCGTCGCAGCACCACATCGCAGCCACCGCGTTTCAACCACAATGAAAGCGGTACACGGAGTGTTGCCGCCGCCAAGATGGATCACCGCAGTCATGACGATGGATGACGTGGTATGAGATCGGACACGTAAGGATGGGCAAGTAATGGCGACAGGTGGGACGAATTTGGACAACATGGTTCACGTGTCGGTCCCCAAGTGCCAACCATCTCTTGGCCACTACCCAATTTATTATACGAACTAATCCTGTACACGTGGCCCCCGCCAACAATTGCTTTTTTTATTATTGGATCGCACACCTGTGCATGTGGAAATATACGTTTTATTCGGTCCCCATATACTTGTTTGCTACGAATTTTATTTTATTTTCTGTATTTATTGGAATTTAAGTTAAATTATAATTTAAAAATAATTTTTATTTGATAAAAATAATGTGTATTTTTTAAAATTACGTTTAAAAGAATAAAAAAAATGATGATCTCAGTTAATTAAATAAATAAAATTTAAAAATTATTTGAATCTTATGATAGAATTAAATTTATATTTAAAATATGAAACAATTAACATAGTTTTAAAAATCAATAATGAGACTTATTTGTTTTACTACATTAAAATTTAAAAGTTTTATATTCATTTTGACCGTTTTAAAAAAATAATTTTATAATACAACATATCTTGAAAGTTTCACGAGCATCTTCAGGAAATTTTTTATTTTATTTTTACATTTGAATAATATTTTTACTTATTCACAATTTCAACTTCAACAATCATTTCCATTTTATTTCTATCTTAAATAAAATAATAATTCTTTTATTTTTTAAAATTTTTATTTATTAATATATGTGAGGAAAATGAAAAGAGATGAGAGATAAAAATATTATAATATTAAATGAAGAATTACTTTATTACTCCTCAAGAGTAGACTTTTTATTTTTTCATAGAGTAAAAAAATTATATAATATTATTTGAAACTTATTTGTAAATAATATCAAGCATCCTACTCACATAATTAATTATTTATATAATTTAAAGAAAAATGTATGAATTAAGGAAAAAGTAGTTTACATTTTTATTAGGTTTGATTATCTTATTCTTATATTGGAATAAAAAATACGTTAATTTTTTATAATTTATTTATTTTTAAAATTTTTGATAGATTCTCTGATTTTGTAAAAAAAAAAATCAATCATCGATCATTTTTTATTCAAATATATTATATTTATCTCGAATTTGAAGTTATTTTCTATTCATATGTTATTTTTATATACTTTAAATTCATGCATCGGTCCCTATCAAACATTATCTTTCCTTGTATATATTTATAATCATATTTATATTATTCGCACATATATAAAGTTGATCAATTTTATTATAAAATATTACAAATTAATCAATAGAGATCCCTAAAGGGTGTGGGGCGGGGAGAAAACGTGCGTGAATGGGTATACTATATATATTGTGTGTGTTTTTATTTTTATTTGCATATAGGTGGACGGTTGACAATTATTTATTTTATGCATGGAGGAAGATTGATCCCACCGAGTAGGGGTGTATACATAGTCGTCGAATCTGCTCACTCTCCGACTTTCTCTAAACATATCCACTTCACTCGTTCGTGAATAAAGATTATATAAATAAATAGGTTAAAAATTTATTTTATTATGCGTTAAGCCTATTATATTTTTTATCTATTAGATATTAATTTTTTTTTCATGGCAAGAGGTCAAGAGCTTGATACATGATTATGGATTTATGATACTGCCATCACAAATTTGATGTCTTTCTTTTCCTGTAATTACAAATGATTAATAAATAAAATATTATACTTTTGATTATATTTTTTTTATATTTTATACTTTTAATGTTTTCAGTGTATATTGTTTAATTATGGGTAATGCTCAATTCACCGCTAGCTAGTTGATACCGTTTAAAAATTTGACAAACCAATCATTGAAGTTGACGACTTGAAAAATAAAAAAATATCGTTAATAATGAAGTAATTAATAATTTATTATTTCACTCATGCATATTTTTTATTTGATACAATAATATTATTTTTAAAATTATGATTATTTTTAAAATAATATATCTAATAATTTTAAAATATTTATAAATAATAAAAAATCATTTTAACTCATAATTTTTTAAATTAATAATATTTTTGAAAAATACTCAACTGCGCCAGAGTAGCCCAAGAGACGCTGGGGTCGGGAAAAGGTATCTATTCTGGTTGATTCTTTTTTAATATATTTTATTCGTTTTCTTATATATGGATACTTTATTCAATTGACTATGTACAGTGTTCCATCTATTTTCTGGTCTGTATGTTGGAAAACAAAAATCACGAGAGCATTCGTTGCTGGGGCTTGGAAACAGTGAAAACGACAGTGACATGTGAAGTTGATTTTACGGAAACAAAAATTACACACCGACTTACGAATTAATACAAGTCAACGACCCTTTTTAGCAATGGCTAGCTTTAACAGTAATTGGGGATTAGCATGGATAATGTAAAAGCTGGCAAGTGATGCCAAATGGTAGGGTACTCGGAGTCTAACTAGTTATGCTTTTGATTCAATTTATGACCATCTATTATATAATTTCGACTTTAAAAAACTGCACACTGTCTACCTCCCGGAAACATGTCCATGTGCGGTGAGCCTGATGCTCATTATTTATCCAAGGTGGTGGCTCATTATTTATTTTGGCTGGTGTTAAAGAATAGTTTTCCTGAGGGTCATGGTGTTAAACACACATTATTAATGGTGCTGAGATTGTGAATTTATATGCATATGTGAAGTAATATGTGAAGTAGAAGGGTTTTTAGGAATAAGAGAAATGTAGAGGGTGTGTGAGCATTATTGTAAAATTTTTAAAAATAAAAAAACGTGTGAAAATAATATTAATATTGGATGCATCTGGATTTCACTAGTTCATGTACCGTAGCCGCGAATCGAAGGTAGTTGGAATTATTTTTTTAAAAGTTATTAGTATGATTTATGTAATATTTTTAAATCAAATAAAAAAAACTTTAGTTTAATAAATTAACATATCAAAATTAATTAATAAAAGTAAAAATTATTAGTTTATTCACGCTATAAGTTTTTGCTCAATTAATAAATTAATAAATGACATACTAATAGAGTATCTTGATAATATTATGTAAATAGATATGAAATCGGTAGGAGAAAATCTATCAATCATTCTAATAATATTTGTATATATGTATTAGTGTTAGTTTTCTATGCAATTTTAAGAAAAAATTAGATTAGTAAGAGATGCCATTGCATTTACAAGTGACTTAAATAGAAAAAGACATATATGACGCCTTATATTCGAATCTCGAATCGATTTGTGTCCATCCTTGTAACACGCTTGTGAGCTGTGCTTCACCATTTTTATTGGGTAGAACTCTGGGCGTCCAGAGATTCACTTTTTTGATAATACCCAATTTTGATCAAATTTTGAAATATGGGTAAAGGGACAGTGACAGCGTGGGGCTAGTGACAGGCACAGCGTGGGGCTTGGACGGTGGTGGCTTTAAGCGGCGACGTTGAAGCTAGGAAGACGACACAGCCATTATGTATAGTCGAGACGTACGGGTGGAGGAGTTTACAGGGAGGGATGATGAGAATTGAGAAGGTAACAATCAATGGTTGCTAAGGCTAATAGCACTTTATTATATATTTTTACTATTCATATGATATGATATTCATCCTATCATATGGTTCAACTCGCTAGCATCGCCGGGTTGCCGGAGAAGGATACGAATTTGACTGGTTTGACAGGGTTGGCTTATTGTTGGATTCCGAATAAATTATTGGGGAGTTTCGTTTACGCTTATAATTGATGTTTATCATAAAATTCATTATTATTATTATAATTATAAATTAATTTATTATTCATGATATTAAAACTGTAATTATCACATCTTAATGGATTATTTAACTATTCATATGTTATTGAAGGGGCAGCTGCATGGATTGCGAGGGAAGAATCATAAAACTCTGCAAGGGGCGTGGTGATTGAGCTAGACTCGTGTTAATGCCCTCCACGGTTAACATTGGGGTGATGGGTTTACTATTCATATGTTATATGAGATACATACTAATACAAATTAATCAGCGCAATTTAAGCTTGAAATATTACTATATTAAGGTCATACAAAACAATCGCGATATTAACATCTCCTAATGGACTCGAGCCGAATGGCTCAGCTTACCGTGACACCCATTAATGCCCCTAAAATACTAGAAAATAGAAATGATCTTGGTTGAGCTTATCGTAATAAGGGTGTGACAATTTACATATCTCAGTAAGTGATTTTACCTATTGTTTTTTTAACAAAGTTTAAGGGTGCGGATTTTTGTTTTTGTTTTTGATTTATAATTCTTATTTTATTGAAATTTGAGTTTAATTTTATTAATAAGTGATTTTAGAAAAAATGGAAGAGAGAATAAAGAGAAAATATAGAAAGTGACAAGGTAAAATGTTAAAATAAAATTTTAATGAATAAAAAATGATTTATAATTATAAATTTTGATGTTTGGTGAGTTTAATATTTTTTATATATTTATTAAATTATATATTTAAATATAATAATAACTGATTCATAAAACTAACCAAACGCCTAAAATTCCATTAAGTAATATTGATAATAATGAAAATAAAATGATTTATCAGGTTGGTCGGCGAGTAATTGAAGCCACTCCCGAGTGTTTGAATTTCTATGGTGGCCGGCGTTGCGGCTCCTTCGTGGCAGCCTCGGAAAGACAAAATTATAACTAATTCATTGCCCGCATGGAGCATTTCACATGTGTGGCAAGTTTGTACCAGTGGTGACTGATTATTACCCCATTTCACCACTAAAACTAAAACGATATTATTTAATTATCATAAATACTTATAAATAACTTAATAAATAGGTATCTTTATGAATATTAATTAGGAATGTCAATATTGACCTGACCTGTCTGACCCCATATATTTTACATGTTTTGCTTCTCAAAGAAACAACAAGACATACACTTGTATTTGCTAACCTGTCTTGCCCTGATTTTTGCTATCTATAATATTGACTTTCTTAATGCCATTTTTGGTGCACAAAAAAATTATTTATCATTAGAATCACCAGTTGGGATCTTCTACGATAATTGTACATAATTTAATACTTTTTTAAAAATTTCTTACTAAAATATCATATGAAAAATTAAAATTATATAATTTTAATATACTATATCATACGGACACGGTAGAGATCCTGATTATATAATTATTAGCAAAGTCATTAAACATATGTTTCCTCTCTATGTATAAATAAGAAGTGAAATGTTTAATTAACTCCTAGCATTACCGAGAAATGTAACTAACGTGAATATACTTGAATTTTTTTTCTTCCATTCTAAATAATTTAGTGTGTTATCATTTTATTACCATTACTCATTAATTATGCAATCTGGATCATATATCAATATAATTTATGTAGTATCAAAATATAGCTTTATAATGCGACTAACTAAAAAGTTCCCTCACAGTATTTTGGTTATCCCTACTATAAAAATGGCCGTGAATGGATATCAATGAAATGGTTTGTTAAAAATTCGAAAACACCCTTATTAAATCATTAAACAATAATAAGAAATAAAAGTCAGTTCATATAATCATCCATCACGTGTTCCGATAACTCGTGTGATACAACAAATGATTTATTTAATGGTTTTTTTTTTAATTTAGTCATCTTTGCGAGATTACATGTGATGGCAAACAAATGTTATTGAAATATTACAATAGATCATGTCAAATTGCATACTTAATTGGCTAACGTAAAAGTACCAAATTTGAAAGCGTTTTATTTTCTTTCTTTTGTTTGATATTTTTCTATCCATGTTATGTGTCTTATTCTTTTTTCATATTATTAATATTCACAAATAGTTACTAACCAACTCCTTGACTGAGAGATGTTTCTTTTTTATTTTTACTTAAGTTTTAAATAGAGTTGCACTGTATCCTTTATTATTTTTGCCAATGACTTTTTATTCTCCAACGACCCACATGAAATAAATCTTGCTCAAACAAGATGCTGGAAAACATAATGCCCTAGCAACATGTTTTAGTGCACTAGACTCTGTATAGAGTTATTTTAGTGCATCATTAGATCTTTTATAGGTACTTTTATGTGCCAATCTTTTCTGTTTGCTACAATAAAGTTCTTTTAATGGGTTGTATGAGCTTCAAGGGGACTTTCATGAGTTTCAAATATATATATATGTTTTTCATATATATATATATATATATATATTGTGTCTTCTGATGTGTTTTCCACATATAACATTGGGATTAAAGGCTTTGGATTTTTGGTCAATGAAGTAATAATTAGTCTATCCTTTCAAAGTTACTTTTGTAATATTGGCTTTGGGACATTACTTTTAGATTACAAGCTTTTTGGAACATATATTGCTATAAAATCTATTCGGAAATAAGTTCAGTCTTTTGAAAATCCAAGACTTTCAAATGAACTTGTTACGGGAGCAGCAGTAGGGTACATGATTTCTGGAACCCTTTATAATCAATAATGTTTTTAACTTTTGTATTGTTGACAAAGCCAGCAAGCACGATAAGGATTAAGGATGATAATACATGCGATGGGCCTAAAATAAAACAACGGTTAAAAAAAAGTAAGTTATTCATTTTCGTTGATTATTTTATTTAAAAAAAAAACAATTCTTTTCGTAATTAATACTAATTAAGGGTTTCATAAATTTGTATGAGAGGCGTACGCACGCAAAAACACTAAAAAATAAAAATCCGAGGAAGCCGCAGACCACCTGCCTCCAGCTGCTGCTGGACGGGGGCCGGGGGGGGGGGGGGGGGGGGGATGTGAGTGAGTGTTCACGTGCGACTCGCAAGCCACAGGCCACTCCAGTGCCGTCTTTTTGTGAGGGAACATAGAAATCGCGCGAGTTAATCGGCGATCCTTCGCGGAAGTCACCACTGACCCCATATTCATATTAATTGGGCTCCGAATAAATACTAAAACTATACACCTTTAACCCCCCCCAACCCCAGACCTTCACCCTCACCCTCACCCTCTCTTCGCTCTACCTCGTCTTCTGCTTACTCTTTGTCCGGTCCGGTTTCTTCCGGCGGCCAACACCGAACACGGCGGACACTTTTTATGGAATGGGAGATTATCGGCTATCCGCTATAAATCATTGGTCGGACGACAACGCGTCGTCTATGATGGAGGCCTTCATGAGCAACGACATGTCCTTTGGGTGGTTGCAGTCCTCATCGTCGGCGGCGTCGACGACGGCGCAGGCGCAGGAACCCATATCGGACGACGCGGGCGGTGACGGGGTGCTGTTCAACCAGGACACCCTCCAGCAGCGGCTGCAGGCCCTGATCGAGACGGCCGGGCGCGGCACGTCGTGGACCTACGCCATCTTCTGGCAGTCGTCCGATGATATCTCCGGCTCCTCGCTGCTGGGATGGGGGGACGGGTACTACAAGGGCGAGGAGAACAAGGGGAAGAAGAAGGTCATGACCCCGATCGAGGCCGCCGAGCAGGCGAACCGGAAGAAGGTACTCCGGGAGCTGAACTCGCTGATCGCGGGGGGAGTTGCCGTGGGGCCCCCCGGCGACGACCCCGTGGACGAGGACGTGACGGACACGGAGTGGTTCTTCCTGGTGTCGATGACGCAGTCGTTCGTCAACGGCGCGGGGCTGCCGGGGCAGGCGCTGTACCAGTCATCGCCGGTGTGGGTGGCCGGGGGGGAGCGGCTGAGCGGGGTGGCGTGTGATCGGGCGCGGCAGGGGAAGCTCTTCGGCCTGGAGACCATGGTGTGCGTGCCGGTCCCCAACGGGGTGGTGGAGTTGGGGTCAACGGAGGTGGTGGTGCAGAGCGCGGATCTGATGAACAAGGTCAGGCTTCTGTTCAACTTCAACGGATTCGGTATGGGGGCTTCTTGGCAGATCGGCGGTGCCTGTGCCGCTGCCAACCAGGGCGAGACCGACCCCAACTCCTCATCCCTCTGGATCTCCTCCGATCCGTCCGCCCTGCTCCATCCCCGAAATCATCACACCTCCGCCGCCGCCAACAGCAACGCTTCCAACCATTTTCAGTTTGAGAATCCCTGCACCAGCGGTTTAACTGTAGCAGAAGTCCCCAATTCCAATTCGGTTGCGCAGGTGAGGTCAACTAACCGCCATCAGCCCCCGCCGGCGGTTATGGCCGCCGCGGCGACAACGCGCCCGCACACCAGTTTTGTGTCGTCCCGGGCGCTGAATTTCGGCGAGTTTGAGGGCGGGTGCGAGGAGAGCGGCGGAGGAGCGAAGCCGGAGTCGGGGGAGATATTGAATTTCGGGGAGAGCAAGAGGGTGATGACGTGTAACGGCGGCGGAGGAGATCTGTTTTCCGGCAGCTCACATCATCATCACCATCATAGTAGTAATAATAATAACCATCATCATCATCATCGGTTCTCGATGGTGGCGGAGGAGAGCAAGAACCAGAAGAGGCGGTCGCCGCCGGGGTCGAGGGAGAGCAACGATGAAGGGATGCTCTCTTTCACCTCCGGGGTGGTGCTGCCGTCGTCCTCCGCCGTGGCCAAATCGAGCGCAGGCACCGGTGGGGTGGACTCCGACCAGTCGGACCTGGACGCTTCGGTGATGCGGGAGGCGGAGAGCAGCCGGGTGGTGGATCACGAGAAGAAGCCCCGGAAGCGGGGGCGGAAGCCGGCCAACGGGCGGGAGGAGCCGCTGAACCACGTGGAGGCGGAGCGGCAGCGCCGGGAGAAGCTCAACCAGCGGTTCTACGCGCTGCGCGCCGTGGTCCCCAACGTGTCCAAGATGGACAAGGCCTCCCTCCTCGGCGACGCCATCTCCTACATCGATGAGCTCAAAAGCAAGCTCCAGGCGGCCGATTCTGAGAAGGAGGGCCTGCAGAAACAGGTGGAGAGCCTCAGGAAGGAGGCCGCCTCCCGGCATAACGCTTCTACCGCACCGCTGCCGGATGTTTCCTTGGTCGGCGGGGGTGTGGTCCGGGGAAAATTGATGGACATGGAGATTGACGTGAAGATAATCGGGTTGGACGCCATGATAAGGATTCAATGCAGCAAGAGGAACCACCCGGCGGCGAGGCTGATGGCGGCGCTCATGGAGCTGGACTTGGATGTCCACCACGCCAGCGTCTCCGTGGTGAACGATTTGATGATTCAACAGGCCACCGTCCGGATGGGCAGCCGCTTCTACACGCAGGATCAGCTCCACCTCGCCTTGTCTTCCAAATTGTTACACGCCTGAAAATTTGTCAACTCAGATGGGTGGTTTCTTATTTTTACTACTTCAAATTCGATCCCCAATCTGTTCTTGGTCTCCGACGCGCCTGAGAATTGAGAATAAGTACTCAATTTGGCGATGCCAGTAAGTACTCTTGCTAGCTACAACCGTGGCGATGTTTCTGTATATAATATGGCTGCTAGCTAGCTTGCTGCCACAATTAGTCCAAGGGAGTTTTGGCGGTCTTATTTAAACTGGGTACCTGTTCTTCTTGTGTGTATGTAAGTTGTAATGATATGTATCATGTATGTACTAAATGTATTCTATTTGTAATCCCTAATTTCTTTAGGATTTTTCCTGGTTAAAGGTGTTGATTCCACTTCCACACCAGAGGATAAGAAAGTTGAATAAGATCCTGATGAATTTGATTCCCGCAATGTTTTTTTTTTCTTTGGTTAGTTTGTGCCGTAGGAGTCAGTTGCTTCTCTGTCTGGTATATCTTTTCGATTTGTTCATTGTTTTGACCTTTCCCAGTAACTTTGTGTCATGGGAACTTAACCAGTTACCAGAGGATTGTTTAACCCTTTTTGATTGCATTACTCTGAAGTCCAGAATGATACGAGAAAGCATTTAGCCGCATTGTGTTTTTGGGCTTTTCATTTGAATCTCGGAAGAGCACCAAAAAGCAGGAGGATATGTACGAACTTTTTTTTTTTTTTTTTGACTATCTTTGTGTGCTTGTGCTTGTACGTATGCAAATAGTTACACACAGTAGTGCCCATGATGATAAAGATGAAGATGCACGGAAAAGTAAACTAAAAATAAACCATGCATGACGGCTACCGATGTGAGTGGCTCTATTTTTTTTTTTTTCATCTTTCCTTTGGAATGTTAAACTTTGAAAAGTCTTCAGGAGAGTTAGTGACAGTTTTCGCCCCCGTCTCTTGTGACGCCAACTTTGTTTGCGTGAATGGCATGAAAGGGGCTTGCTCCTCCCAACGCAAGGAGAAAATTTATTTACGAGTTTTTTTTTTTTTAAATGTGATCTTCCTTGCACAATGGCATGTGTGATTAATTAATTTATATATATATCTATAGAAATGATAATTACAACCTGGCATTTTCGTAAAATTATAACCGATGTGATGATGATGATTATTTATGTATATTTTTCCGGTTACACAATCCCAATCCCCGCGCTGGTGTAAAGAATTACTCTTTGCATATTTATATATATATATATATATAAATAAAGACAATTGCGCTCATCAACCCAAAACAAAACAAAGAAAAAAAAGAAGATAGTTGTTATGGATGCCAATTTGTCTGCAAAAACATGTTTTTAAAATTAAGATGGGTTCCTGGATTGGCGGGATTCCACAAAATCACTCCTGTTGAATTTACACTATAACCCAAAATTTAATTTAAGATTTGTTTTTAAACTAATGTGATAATCAGCTGGCCCATAAATAATGCACCGGCCACCACCCATAAAACCACAGGTCAAGCCTGCTTGGCGGGCTCCCTAACCCTATCCACCACACACCCCTAACAAGGAAAAGGGATTAACAGCTAGCGTTTGGTTTTTTAGTTAGACACAGGCGGAGGGCTGAGGCCGCGCGCCCTCATACCCTCAACTTGCCTCCATTTTCATAAAACCACCCCCACCACCACCACCCGATTGTTGTACATTATTAAGGGCCCCGGGGGAGTTTCTTCTTCCCCATTAATAATTAATCTCTTCTCCAAATCCCATTAATTAATATTACTAATTCCCTCTTCATTCGTTCATTCATTCTCATTCCTTCATTAATTCATCATCATCTTCCACAACAACCGTACCATTCATTCATTTCGTCCTGAAAATTGCATTTGTACGTACATATATATAGTTTTCCGGCATTAGTCATGAGCCTGGGCTGCCTCTCGTGCCACCGGTGGCTGCCGAGGACGGACTCACACCGATGCCAACAACCGCAGCAGCAACGACAACAACACCGCAAGCTTCGGGCCTCGCCTCGGTGTTCCCGGAACTGGTCGGGGACGCTGCTGGTGCGGCCGCCTAAAAATCAGATGATGAAGTGGGAGGAGGACGGAAGCCGTCATCATAACCCCAACAAGCCCCACCACCGCCGCCTCAATACGTTAATGGACATCCGTGAGGTGGTCAACACTCTCGGGTTCGACGAGGACGGCGGCGGCTGGGACGAGCAGCCGAGGCTGGTGCGGAGCTGTGGGATGAGGAGGGACTGGAGCTTCGAGGATCTCACAGGAGTAGAGAGGTCGAGAAGAGGAGTGGCCCCAGTGGGGGAAGGAAGAAATTGGCACTAGCATATATTAATATTTCTTTCTTTCTTTCTTTCCCTTTCCTTTTAAGCCTTAGAATTCTTAATTCATATATTGTTGTTACGAGACCCAGATTGCAGTACTGCATTAAATATATATTGACGTTTTATTAAAATGATTTATTTAAATTGCTGACAATAAAAACTTGTTATTAATTATATATGTGTATGTGTAACGGTGTGTTTGGGGGTGTTCATTGGACAACCCATGCATGTTGCATGCATGCAGAAGCTTATGATCAGGCGCTCAATCTTAAATTAGACGTAACCAAACCATCCGGAGTGGGGACTGATTGAATTTTAAGTTTTGTTTTCAACCAATTTGTGGAGTAATAATTTAATTTGGTCTATATGTTTGTGTGTAAATCCATATATATGCATATAATCATCTAAAGCGATGCAAATATCAATTATGACTCCAGATGTGATCAGTTCTATTCAAAATTGAAGGGATGACACAACATCGATCTATATATCAGTATTGATATATGCTAACAAATAAAGAGGTATAGCGAATATAAGGATTGATATATATATATATATATATATATATATATATATATATATATATATATATATATATATATATGGCGGAGGAGTACATATATATAGACCATTAATAATGATGAGAACTCAAGCTTGATTTATTGACAACTTGAGGATAAATAGCGGCAAGATTTTGCTTCATACAGTCAGCGCATATCATGCACCCGGATTTTAAATGTAATACTTGTCAGACTCAGCCTGTGAGGAAAATTTATTTTACCAAATTAACTCGGGCTCTAAATATATACAGCTAACGTGATTACCACTTCAATCCAAGAAATATCTAAGTGGCTTGATGATTAAATTAAAAATAATCACATGTAACCATAGCCATTTATATACAGCAACAATTTTTTTTTAAATAAAATAAAATACGATAAAGTTCAAAATCTCACTCCCATAAAATCAATGCCAGAAATTGAGGTAAAATCCACTCCTAATTAACCAAGTCTAAGACGTACGTAATGGTGGACGTCACTACGGCGGCCAACTATGTATGAACTTCTCATTCCCATTTCCCTCGTTGACCAGTCCGCACGTTGCACGTTCGTGTTTTCCTATTTGCTCTGAAGAAACACGTTTGTGTTTTCCCTAATAGTCTAATGCATTGTGAGAAAATAACCAAGATAGCCCGATATATATCACTCCTATAGTAAATTGATTTTGTGATATTAAACTTTAAGTTTAAATATAATATCAAAATAGGTTATATTTATATTCAAGCTAAAAAAAATAATTAATCAGATATAACTTAATATAGCTATCTTAGAGCATCTTTAATTATGTTTCCTATATATTCTTTTTATTTTAGTTAAAAGTTATTCTAAAGAGCCACTGATATATATATTCCAATCATGTTCTCTATTTTAATAAAATATAAAATATTTTATTATTTTTTAAAATTTCACAGCCACTAAATTTTACCGTTTTTAATATATGGCCAATTTTGATGTTTTTGCATGAAGAACAATTATAATAACAAATATTTTCAAAATTTTCTCCCCAAATTCATAATCACGAATATATAAGGGAAAGTTATGAATGGGATCTTTCCGAGAGACAAAGAAATGAATCAAGCTGGCACGGAGGGATGACTGAGACCTGTTTTCGTAAACTATTAATAGTGAGGTCAAAATACTCGCTACATATAGCAAATCATTTAGAGGGTTACTTATTTTGGGAGTCAGTTGAAGAGAAGATTGGAATAGTTGTAGTAATATTTTTTTTCTAAAATAAGGTAGAGAGCTATACAGGATACAGTTGATGATGATCTTACTCCAATGTCACATTTCACCCCATATTTGGGGGGAATGAGGATCTCCATTCTAGTGCATTTTTTATTACTGGGCGGACACTGTAAGAGTTGTAGCAAGCCAACTCAAAAAATAATAACACTGGTCCATCAGTACTCTATCGAATGACTTAATTAATTTAATTTGAAACTTCAACAATACCTTCACAATAGTAAATTAAGAATGCAGAATGAAGTATGTGAGGACCATGTTTTCTGCAATGTTGGAAAAGGGTACAGAATGTAATGTGTTCAACTACAATTGCTGTATTGATGGCCACCTTAAAATACAAATAAACGCGTGGACACAAGTTCTTTAATGCGATGCTACTTGTTAGCGCTTAAGAAAAAAGTACATTTCTCTCAACGTTGTTAGTTGTAGCATGCTTCCTTACCGACGGACAAATTGAGGAAGCATGACTGGCCTTTCAATGTGCTGTGGGCAGGGGGTCTGTTGGATGTCGTAGCGTATGGGATTCTGTTCTCTTGACTGTTGTTATTTTGGGATGGGAAGATTAACGAAGCCTCGAGGTTGGTTGTGCGGATGTTGGTGGATGGGAAATGTGCCGGATGCGTTATTGCAGCAAGCGTGCAAGGTTCAATCTTCAGAATGGTCATCAGGCAAGGGAGTTTATATCGGTTCACTGTGAGTGAAGATCTGTACTGCATTACGGCAAGAGGCAAGAGAGATTGTACAGAAACGGGTCCAATAATATTGTTACTGATGGAGGATGCTTGAGTTGTATAAAATGTTCTGATTGTTGGTGGTGAAATCTCACGCTTTTTATTGAAATACTCCGATGAAAATGTTTTAACTGTGGTTGAGTCATGGCCTCCCCCATATATAGCTGTGGATTCATGCAATGAACCGCAAGCAGCTTCATAGACTATGAACTGTATTTGCATATGTATCTTTATTTTATAATATCCTGTGGATTCATGCAATGAACTTGCCGGGTCTAAACCCACTTGTTCCGTTTTGGGCCCCGCAATCAGAATCCCATACCATAAAGCCACCACCTTGGGAACATCAACTTATTGGTTTTAGTCTTTTAGTCATTTGACAACACAAATCTTATTTAATTATTGAACCCTCCATTATTGTGATCGGCCCATCTGAACTTCTATTGTAAAAATACTACTGCTTGAGTGGGTCCGCCCGCCCGCATGGAGAGAAAACTGGACCCAAAAGAGGTGACGACAAATACTGCCCTAAAATGCAACTCAAGCTCAAGCATGCTAATGATTAAACTGCAATAATTAATTAGTAATCTCGACCCCCCTACATTAATTAACGTGGTAAGCTGAACCCCATAATCATTCTCGTATTGTAATATATTCACTTTATTTTAACCCCTCAAAAAATATATATATGTATATATATCATTGAAAGAACCAGAAACAAACCATAAAAAACAAACCCACCCATCTTAATTTGGACGGCACTTGGCCACTGTCCTGGCGTAGCTCGCCCTTGTCCTTGCACTTGGCAATTCGGGGATCAATGCCTCCCAATAAATCCCTATTCTCCAAAGTGAAGTGACTTGTGCTTAAATTCCCACTATTCTATTCTAGCAACCTTCAACTACCACCAATAATATCACCGTGCTTGCTCCACACACTAACACATTTATATTCTCCCAAGTTTTCTTTATAAAATATATATGCTGTCATATCTATTCGGACTTTGCAGCTACATTGTGCTAACTTTTTTCCGTTGACATTAAGTTTCTTTTAAGACAATTTAACTGTGAGAAAGATGACCCTACAGCTTACTCATCCCATGTATCTCCTGATAGAATTTAAACGCTGTTTTTTATTTTCGTTTCTAATGACTGTTTTTGAAGTATAAAATTTATTTTCATTTGTTTAAAGCATTGCTATAAAAATTTGGCCACCCATAGGTGTGTCACCTGTGAGATCTCACAGGTTTTACTAACCCAATGAAGAAATTTACTATCTATTTATGTCTAGCTGCAAAGGCTTCGTAGTGCTGGCACATGACACACCTCAATCTTTCATAAATCGGCAATAAATTTAATCGATGAAACCAAAAAAAAAAAAAAAATTTTGTGCTGTGTAGGGAAAAACCATAGTTATAATTTTCATAATAACAAAAATAGTTTAAAATATGGAAAGGAATTTACTGTTGAAACCGACGATGCCCCCAAAATGCATCTTTTTAGTGGCCTTTGCTTAAAGGGGGGATGGAGGACGAGAAGAGATGCCCGAAATAGACTTGTTTTCAACTTCCCAAATATTCCAGTGTCCCACACCTGACATAGGTCCCCAACAGCACGACCCCTTCTCTCTACACTGCAAGAACAAGGTACATGATCATCATAAATGAATATGAGACAAAGGGATGGTCCAAGGTCCAACCATCATGCAATGAACGAGCATCATCAAAGACATAATAATAGTTATTATTATTATTATTATCACGATGACATATAGCTAGGGGGAACAACAAAACAAAATGTTACTAGCTAGCCTTTATTCATTTGTATAATACTAAATATTAAAAGTGAGATATAGTTCAACTCCTACATCTATATTATGGCTTGCAAGAAGGGTGTGTGTGTGGGTAAATTCACTGCTAAACAACGATGAGCAAAATGGCTACTGCAGTTTTTTTTTCCCCTATTAATTTGAAATTAATTTAGGGTTGTGTTAATTCACAGTTTGGCCGCGTTGAAACGAAACTCAGAATAACAAAACAATCCGAAACAACAGCACGTACGTAGTTCCTTCATTCATGGGAGCAAAGTTTGTGTGGGTAACTAATTCAAACATGCACCCAGATATAAGCAAAACAAATGAACATATTACCCAAGTCCCAACTCCCAACACACACAAACACTCAAACTAAACATCCATGGAAAGTCGTAACCATTCACCAACCTGCTGCATAGATAGACTAAAAAGTCATAACATCATTAAAAATATAATTAAACACACTTTAATTTGGTCAAAAGAAAAGAAGGGAAAACGTAGTCTGTACTGTACGTAGTACTTACTGCTGGAGTGGTGGGTCACTGGGTCTAGCTGGGTCTGCGTCTGGGTCTGGGTGGTATACTAATTATGAATTTATGATTCATTCATTCATGTACAGATCACAATCGCACCAAGGATATGGTCAGCGATCACTTACCGTACGTACTCTCCTCCCAGCGCGCCGCTATCACCACCGGGTGGCCGAACCCTCCGTCACCGACGCCAGCTTCTGCAGATTGAGCTTCACCACCGTGTCCGCGAACAGCCGCGTGTCCTCCTCCGTGTTCCCCGCCGGAACCTCCACCACGTAGGACTCCAAAACCACCGTCTCCGTCTCCCCTCCTCGCCGGAGCTCGTGCACCGACGTCACCGACCGGTAGTTCTTAAGGCGGTGCTCGCCGCCGATGATGCTGAACCCCGTCACACGCCGTCGGTCGTTGAGGATGTCGAGCCTCTCTGTGCTGGTCTCGGCGGGCAGGCCGGAGATGACGTTGACGTCCCTGAGGGCTCCCACACCAGGCGCCGTCAAGCCGTCGCTGCCGCCTCCTCCGGCTCCGGCGTCGTTGATGACGCAGCTCCTGATGAAATGCTTGTAGGCCTGAGGCCTGTCGAAGCGGCGGACGACGGACCACACGGCGTGCGGTGGGGCGTGGATGCGCTGGCCCAGGAGGGACGAGCATTGCCCCGGCCCCACCAGGTACGTGTGGAACTCGGCTACGGATTCGACCAGCTCGGGGCCGAACTCGGACCGAGTCAGGCCAGGAGGAACGGTCAGGTGGTGAAGGGTGGTGGACGCTTGTTGGGGGTTGTTCTCGCCCACAGATGACGATGCGTCTCCGTTTTTCTCCATACTTTCAAACACACACACACACACACAGACGAGAGATACGAGAGAGGAGGTTATTCTGGTTTTGCTGAAAAGTAAGGGCAGAATGGGGAAATAATGTCTTCACTTTTAAAAAAAAAAACATATGTTTTTTATAAAAAAAAAATTGTACATTTACATTTTTAGTCCTCACTGTTTAGTGGTGATTCGAGTTTGATCCTTTTTGTTTATTATTATTATTATTTTTTCTTTACCCATTTTCACGGTTCAATAGTAGAGCAGCCCAGATACGTTTACAGTTACAAAATAAAACATCATTATATATAGAAGATATATATATATTTAAAAATTGAACCTACAATCTCGTCGCCGTCACACCAGCCTAGGGACCAATATGATATGTGTTGGGATGTTTGTCAAGGGCAGGAAAGTTAATGTCAAAATATATTAATTTGTCGGGAGGGTGAAAATGATGTATCAAAGGTGTTAGGAAGACAAATGTCTGTCGTTGGCTGCTTGGTTTCAGTGGAACTGGGTCCTTTCCCTCGCCCATTGACAAGTGGATGGCTGAGCCGTGAGCCCATCAGACCGTGGTTATGTGTTGGAAGCCTAGGTGGGCCCTTCTTTAAGCACCACGAATGTGGGCCCATACGTTTTCAGCTGGGCTGGTTATGGACTGGACTGGGCTGGGGCTGCAGCATGCGGCGGTAGCCGAATTTTAGTCTGGAAATGCCAATTCCTAGGATCCTTCGAATCTTCTGTTTGATTCTCTCGTACCATATATATGCTAGTGTTGGATGGCCCTGGTTTACTTATTTTTAAATATTATATGTATACCAACTGCTGTAAAATGAATCTACCCTCACATCCTACACACTTCAAAGTAATATATATACAAATATATATATATATGTTTATATATGTTTTGTGCCCACAGACGCACACAAATATACACACACTCCCAAAATACTAAATACACTTAATAATGTAAAATGCTTAAGCTATTTTTTATAAACATAAAAACAAAAACTGCATAGTATTCTTGAAACATAGATGAGATATTTGAATAAATTATTTGAACATAAATATTTATTGAATTTTTTAACATTAAGTATAATATTTGAATAATATTATTGAAATATAATTTTAATGTTCGAAAATATATTTTTGAACAAATATAATAATAAATAAATACAATATTAGAAATATCTTATTATATTTTGAGATTATTATTTGAATATCATAAAAAATACTTTTTTAAAAAAGAATTTCATATAAAAACGATAGTCGCCATTTAATATTTACATGAGGCACATTCATGTGTGGCGTCAGACGTGCAATGGTGCTGAATGATCTTACTTGAGAATGAGCGATGCACAATCGCCAGCCACTAACAAGCTAAACCGCCCATGCCTACTTCAATTGGCACCATCGCTCCATTATTTTAATTAATTAAACAAACACAATATCATAAATCGTGTCCTGATTTCAACATCAAATGTGCTGTGGACGTTTTTTTTCCCCTCTGACTGATACAGAATGATGGTATTACCTTGTGTTCATTTCCAGCGAACAATAACATTAGAAAAACGTCGGAAACAAACCGCGCTTACAAACTAGCAACTTTATTTTATTACAACCACAATTGTCCTCACTGTTCAGCGTTCCCTGACATATAAAGAAGGCTTTCCCTTGTGTATGGTAATTTTATTATCGTCAAAAGATGTTAAAACTTCCTGTGCATATATATATATAACACTATCAAAACGATCATTTTTCACTGATCAAGTCTTACAATAAAAGCAACTATAATCTGCCTTCCTACCATTATACAAAAAGACAATCTATCTTAGCTGCTACCAGAACCCGGCAGTGCGAGAGAAAGGGAGAGTGATATACTGTTGCCTGGGTATGAGTTTCTTTCTTTGTCATTTCTCTCACTTTTCATTTTTGACGGCCGCGGAACCCCTCGTTGCATGGATGCCTCTCCTGTTCCCAACGAAAGCTCAAGGTTCAAAGTTGAAAATTTCAAGCAATCCGCTAGTGAATTCCGACCCACGGCGGTAAAATTGCCAGGCATGAACGTATGAATACGTTCAACAACTTCAGAGGGAAAGCTGCTACTAGAACCATCAACTCCGCATTCAACATCATCATTTATGCACTTCTCATATTTCCTTTCTTCCTCAACCACAATGCTGTGCGAACAATTTTCTATGCCTGTTTGCCTTCTCTCAAGATTTCCATGATCCTTCTGCGGAAAAGCAAGTGTTAGTATTTATCATGAAGATTGATGAAAGTTGGTTGATGAAAGCTTAGTTCTAGCAGAGAAAAAAAAAGAATCATGCATCTGATGAGAATGCAGTGGAGGATTAATTTGCATAGTTGTCAAGAGATCCTCATCTACTCAAAAAAGGGCCGACAATGAAATGGACTACCTTTCACGGAACATAGAATACACAAGTAGAAACACACCAATGGT